>BGNK01001142.1:27667-166514 GCA_003297005.1 Symbiodinium sp. clade A Y106 | reverse complement strand
ATATGTGTTTAAATGTCTATATCTGTATTTCTGTATATATGTCTTTCTGTCTATACGTATATATGTATATACTTATATATGTATATATGTATATGTGTATATGTGTATATGTGTATGTATGTATGTATATATGTATATATGTATATATGTATATATGTATATGGGTAAATAGGTATAAAGGAAAATTTGTAAACAGGTGTATATTTGTATATATATATATATATATATATATATATACACCTGTATATATATATGTATATACAGAGTAGTTGTAGATGTACAGATGTATAGATGCGGGTTGGGATCCCAGCCCCGGCCCTCGGGTCTCCCCNCCGCGCCCTTGGGCGCAGTCCCAGCCCCATGTCCATGCCCCCCGATCCTAAGAAAGAAGAGAAGCAAGGGCCCCCCCCAAAAAAAAAGGCCAAAAAAAAATCTCCACCCGTTTTCGGCCTTGTGATTAATGCGTTCAGCAGCAGGTAGCCGTCTGCAGAAGCAGTGGTCATTCTCTTTCTCAGCAGCAGAAATGGCAAAGCTGATGCTCGACACTGTGCAATGGCAATAACACCAGCCGGCATCATTGTCACAGTTTTTCATCATCTTCATCATTAGCACGCCTTGACGGTCAGCCGCAAGGTCTAAGGACCTCCACCTTATGTCTTCGACTGCGGATTTTTTGATGAGAATTCAGATCACCATCATTCCGCAGCACGAAGTTTCAGCTGGCTATTGAAGACATCTATTGGCATTTTTCGGTATTCTATAGGCAAGATGCCAGACCCTGCCAGAGTCCTTCCTGCTTTGTCGACCTTTTTCCTGCAAAGCTGTGCTGAGGACAGAGCTGTGCGAGTTCTCCTCGATCTTTGCCCTCTTTGTGTGTTCTGTCCTCAGTGGCCACTATGCCCAGCATGGGCTGCCAGGCTGCATGGAGACCAAACATTTAGCGCTTTGCACCTGGCACCGGTGTTGAAATTTAAGAGCTGTTCGATTTTTGATGGGAAGATTTTTGTGACATTGGGCGCTACTGCGGTATTGCAGCTTGCCTGGATGTAGAAGGCTAAATAAGTCCAATTATTTTAAGCCCCCCCATAGTAAGCTCTCGAAAGCCACAGATTCCGAAGCCCAACAGGGTCTCCTCCCAAGCGAGGCTCTCGCCAGAAGCCCAAGAGTTCACAAGCCGCTTTGGCATGAAAACGTCCAGGGTCCAGGGCTTTCAGGCGGCCTTCCGGTGCTCGTGGTTGTGAGCCAGCCGTTAGTCGTACATATTTCTTATTCTCACCCTATGCTACTAAGCTTCTTTGTAGGCCTTACCCTGAAGCTGCGCATGGCATGTCTGCATTTGCTTGTTCGTACTAGCATCAAGCATGTTACTAGTGCTGCCGTGTTGTCCTCGCTGATACTGCTTTTTGCGCTGCTGCTGATGCTTTTGCGTCCACCAACACCACTACGACGTCTGTCACTGCTGTTACTTACTAGTTTTCCAACTACCACCAGCCACCACCCCCAGGTTTGTTGTCAGAAAAGCAATTGTTGCATGTTTCTTTTATTCTCTGATTTCTATTATTCCCTGAAATGTGTGCGCGATGAACTTCCGATGAACATGATGCTGTTGATTATGTTGGACTTCTTGATGACGAGTCGTGGATGAACTGTGGTGGGTGATTGCTATAATGAGGTCTGCTAAAGTGTGGTTTCACGAACTCAGCAGGGACGATAGACTCTCGAAGAGGTTTTGCTTCTCGCTCGCTGGCTTCTTAAATTGGAGAGGCCCCGAAACCCTGGAAGTTCCAAAGGCGAGCTTGCCGAGCTGATGGCGTACATGGCGGAAAGTGGCTGGACTGCAGCACTGTGGGGAAGGGGTGGAGCAGTGGGGCTCAATCCTTGGACTCGCTAGACGTTGGCTGCATGCACTACGCAGACACCTTGATTTTCTGAGCTGTGAGAGTTGAAACCCCGAGACCCTAGAACCGGAAGCAGGCGTCTTGCTGCTAGGCCAGTTGTAAGGTGTTTCGTGTCAGGCATTGAGTTGAGGGGATCGGTAGTTGAAGGAGCGTCACGAGAGGCAGAGTCTTGGGCAGTGTGGCAGGCAAAGGTGTTATGAACCTGGTACCTACGTAGTGGTTTGGTTGATGTTGGGAAAGTGTTGCCTGTGCCCGTGCCTGGCAGTCGAAGGCCAATCTGGGAACGCACCCAGGGTAATTGCACTCCAGGTAGTACATGGGTACAATGTGGTAGTGGTGTGAATCCCCTACTTATGGGCTTCCTGAAGAGTGTTCCCATCCCTCAACCAGTGTGGCCTGGAGGCTGCTGAGCTAAAAGACACGAGGGTTCAAAAAAAGACGGAGGCATCTTGATTGCATCCCTACTGTTTTCGCGCAGGGCATTACAAAAAAAGGGGGTGACTTGGAAACATGGTGGTATGTTTGCAGCATGGGCAGGGTCACTGTTTTGAATTCATGATTTCTTAGACCGGCCCGGATGATTTCGCGGCATCCTCTGAACCACCCCCCGCCCGCCCAACAAGGGTGTTGATCATGCCCAAACCCCGATTGTTAGGTGAGGCCTGGCCGCCCTCCAAGCACAAGCCGGCAGAAAGTGCTGTTAGGCCCACAAACTCCCTACGAAGTAGACCTGTTCTTTTCAGTGAGGAGGAAACGTTGGAACGTCCCCCCAACCTTTCAATCCGGAAGCACATCCAAATCCTCAAGCTCCGAAGCCTGCAAGAACCGTCGGGTCATATTCAATCAAGTCCAAACCATCATGGCTTTGCCATGCAGGTTTCTTGAAGAATCCTCGGGTCCTTGAAGCCTGAGATCCGAAAACATCTGCAAAGACTTGGGTCGTATTTTACACACCAGGCAGGAAGCCCGAAGCCCCAGGCCCAGGGCCCGCTGCTCCGAGTCAGGCTGTAATCCCGACTCCCCGCATGGTCTGTGAAGTTGCAAAGCTTGTTCCATGCCGTTGCTCCCAGGTGTGGTCTTTGGCTACTTCGGCTTGACGGCTGTTGCCTACACCTCAGAGGCCGGGTCGTACTGCAGTGTGTACGGCAAATACAGTACTGGCACCTTCAAAGGTAGCAGCATCAAGAGTCAGAGACACAATAACAGCTAATCCCAGTTCGCAACCCACTAAAGACCTCAAGCCCTAAAACCCCGAAGTACAGAGAAGCGCAATCTCGACTGCATGTGGCATGAACCCAATGTCCCCTGCGCTTTCGGCTTTCCAAGGGATCAGACGTGGGCTTCCAGTTCCACTTGATCGTTTACTACATCGCAACCTGGTAGATTAATATGCGAGCTTTGTCAGTTTCGACTCAGTACAATAGGACCCAGAGCAAGAATGAGTCCTGTGATGCAAGGATCAAAGAAATTGCCATTCAAGTTACCAGTCACCTCAGCAGACAAGGAACCCCAAACCGACGCAGCAACTACGACAGCGGTGCAACGTCTTGTTTTCGGAATATCGGAGCACCAATCGCGCGATAGGCAAAACGGAGGGCAGGCCGCCTGAAAGCGGTTGTGTGTAAGGTTTCTTCTCGCCTGTTCAGGGTGTAGGGTTGAGGACGGCGGGGAATTGGTGCTTCCTGTCACTGTAAACCCTGTGCCTTCGGTTCATTCGAACTCATACTCCTTTAGCTCGAGCGGTCGGTGCTCAAAGCTGAGAGTTCTGAGTTGGAAGGATTTCGTCTTTGCCGCTTGAAAGTTGAAGGGTGAAAGGTTGGAAGTTTAAAGTTTGAGCGGTCGGCTTGTAGTGCGGGCTTTGTGGGTTTATAGGGTTTTGGGATGATGAAACCAGTCGAAAGCAGAGAACGGCGCTCATCAGCGCAACTAGGACATACCATCACTGTATGCATAATTTCCGAACTAGCAAGTTAACGGGTTCGTAGGGAAGACCTGCACGTCCTCCTCTCAGGTGTGCATCGTGGGCATCTTGGCAAAGATGTCATAGGAGGTAAACCCGCGATAGGATTTCAAGAATATAAGATCGTAGCATCAAGGATCCGAGACGGCACCCATCCACAACCACAAAAGCTGTCACATCTCTTACCAAAATGTCTTGATGTCAAGAGTCATGGTCCAGAAGTATGTCCGGATGTGAGTCGTGTTTGCACTGCCGGGTCACATCCGGAGACATCTCAGCGATCCGGCACGTTTCTTACGTGTTGCTTCCGGCAAGTATTAAAGCGCCTGCTTCCAAACGTGAACTCCGTTGGCAGAAATGACGCTCATGCTGCGGCTACGATCAATTCAGGAATGGTGATTCATGGTTGGAGTTCTCATGGCGTCGCGATGACCCCCGCCCTGAAGCCCTCAATCCCCTCACCATGAATCGTGCAACTATCGTCACATGCCGTGCGCTTGACTACTCTTGACTACTCCGGCCTACAGGGTGATTGCTTGGTTGGGGCCAGGCGGCACGAGACGCTCACATAAATTGAACAGAATTGGACTAGCAGCGCACTTCGTGTGCCGAATCGCCATGAACTCAAGCTCAACCGGTCTAGCTAGGCAGCGCGTGGGTATAGAACACAAGCCTCGAAGCACCGCCGATTCTGGGGGACAGAGGCGCCCGCATAATTTCGGCCACTTGCCTGCATCGATGCTTGTGAACCCATCGGACATTCAAGCATTTGGGACCATGGAGCGCTTCATCCAGGTTCAAAGGAACCATGGCGTAAGGAGGATTTCGGCTCTTCGAACTGAGGCCGGGGATTAATTGATTGATATGGGGGGTCCGAATTGTGACCAATAGTTGCTCCTCCTAGAGTGCCTACTTATACAATTGCGCTTTATTCTACCCACCCCTGTATCCTTTTGATTTTGTTAAGGCACCTGTAATATGCATTTAATGACCCAGAAGAAAAGCGACGCTTGTGCAGCTCAAGGTCGCCATGTTAGCGATGGTGATGAAGTTGATCAAGTGCGGCCGGGCTTTGTCACTAAATGCGAAGGAGCTGTGCATGGTGGCGCCTTGACTCAGTTGCATTGCGTTGGGAGTTTAGCGTTCGTGGTGAGGTTTTCGAGATTTTGAAGCACGTTCATGTCGTGGATATTCCCCAACCCCTGCCCCAACTGTGCCAGCATCGGATCAAGTGGCGGCGCGAAAGAGGCATTACCGTCATTGTTTTATTTCTGCGTACTCCGAGTCTGCCGGCCGCCACATACAAGGATAGGTACTGTAGTGACTGTAGTGCTGCAACTCTTGCTTCAATCGTACATCCTGCGTGTGTGTGTGTGTGTGTGTCTCTGTATATATGTATATATACATGCACATGTATTCATGTTGTGGGTGCGTATATGTACATACATCTAGGCCAGGCATACATACTTACACGCTTGCATAGGAAGCAGGGAGGGAAGGGACGGAGGGATAGAGAAGGAGGGAGGGACTCATGTATGAAAATCGCAAGCACTCCCAGAGCTTCGCATACATATAGATATCTCGCAGGCATTAGGTAAGAGTTGAGATATGTGGTTGGTGCTTGGCGGGCATTTCGGTTCAGCATGATAAACACGCAAGCCTCGAGTTGTTGGTATATTGCCAGTGTTCCGACTCAGGGAATGGCCGGCTGCATGCGCGGCACGATCGCTTACGCCTTGATACTCCGCGCAGCTACCCGGACGGAAGGGCTTATCGATAGTCCAAGGGTGCTGTGGATAAGTTCACATCATTCATGCCGTTTCATGCCTTGTGCAGCAATCGCGAAACGCAAAGACAGAACAACCCCAAAACGTCAATCCCCTTGCCTCCTCAGAAGCCCTGTCGGCTTTCTTCGACCACACCAAACCTATCCCGAAACTGGCCGAAAATCCTGAGGACCTGGGTACCGTCGTCTGCTTCTGCTGATTTTTGAGTGTCGAAGCAGGTCGAAGCCCCCAAAGCCTTCAACAAGGAGCCCTCAATGCAAAAACGTACACGCTGAAGCTTGTACCGACTCTTGACTAGGACTTTTCACTCGAAGTTCGCAAGGTGCCGCCGGAAGACGAACAGTCACACGTAGATCGTCTCATGGCACCCAGGCTGCCAAAAGAACGTATTAAGAGTTATGCATCGGAATCGGATTGCGTGTGTACCGCGTCCACAGTTCTTTCGTCGCTGATGGTGGTTGAGGGTCTGCTTCAAGACGATTTTCGAACTTTGGCAGAAAGGCGATGTGGGTTGAGAAGCCTATCACAGGGGCAGGTTTCCGGGTGAATCAATGGGTTTAGGTGCACAGACAATGCCGTCGGAGCCTGAGGCCTGTCGTGTGACTTGTAGGTGCACTTGTCCATGCCATTGCCCAGTTCCCGGAACCCAAACATGCACTGGACCTGACACCCGTGCCCAAATTCCTCTCAGGTAACGACAGTGCTGGGCATCGTCCTAGTGCGCCTAGGGCTTGCAGAGAAGCTGATCCCTCATGTTGAATACTTCTCAGACAGCCGTGTCTTTGGGTTTGTGCCCGGGAAGGTATTTCGTAAACTAGAATGATCATAGTTAACAGCAGTTGTCCAATCACACTGGTATGCTTGCAGCTCAAGCTGATGACGGCCTGCATACCTAGTAGTGAACGACTGTACATGTAAGGCAACACAGACTCCCGAGCCCTGCACATGCTGTCCGGGGTCCGAGACAGATGCACTTCTAGTGACTCTAGTGACAGCCAGGACAGGAGACACACAGCCAAGGGTTGGCAGCGCAGAAGAAGGCAACAATGCATACAACACGCTTACTGCCACTATTAATTCTGAAAGCTGCTGGATCTGTCGCAGTTGTTTCGCAAAGTCCATGAAAGGAACTGCCTCTTCTTCGGGACGCTCTTCCCTGTAGCAGGAGGCTTAGCGCATGATTGTCATGGACTGTTTGAGTTGTAGCCCTACATTACAGGGAGGCTGCAACCCCGTCTTGTAAAATCCCTCAAAACATAACTCTTAGTAAAACTGGTGGGCGAGAGTTTGCTCGGAACTGGTATGCCAAGGGCTTGAGGACTCCACATCCCCGGTGTCTCCAAGGTCATGCGCCTTCTCCGGCTTCAGCCCCGGCCACCAGGAGGGCAGGGCGGAAATGAAGGGCTTGCAGGGCTCCCATGATAATCAACGCTTCTGACAAGTTGTAACCGTGCTACAGCAAAGCTGACAAGCATGTTGAATGATACTAAATGGTACGGACTACCAAATGTGCTTGTTGCGTTTTAGAGTTAATCGGGATAGTCGAGCACTGAGACACGTAGCAACATGCCCATGGCGCCGGCACGGGGCTACTGGCGAGGGTTCCGAACGACAAGATGCCACAGTCAAAAACACTTCGAGTATGAGTTGAAACTTGGCGGCTACTGTATTGCTTTTGCAGCCTAGCCCAGGCCGGTACAAGCCCCGTGTCGAAGCTGCCACCTTCGGGTTTCTTCGAAGAACACCTAGGAAGGCTAATGCAGATGTCCAGATTGTTGCAGCACCCCACCCCCGGCCCAGGCTGAGATGTTAGAGTTGGACATTGGGGACCTGTAATCTCCAGAAGTATCCACAAATGACCTGAACCCCGAAATGTTGAACTCCGAAACCTGCCCCTGAAATGACGAAGATTCAGGATGTTTGGAGGCTAGCTGCTAGCTGGTTTATGTTAAGCCTTTGGGGGTTGCTGGTTGTACCGAATGAGTTCATATGTAGGCGGGCTATGATTGCAACCAGCATGGGCTAGAGCCGTTGCTGATGCGCCTACGGTTCGCAATCATGGTCTCGTTCCTGAGTTTGACCTTCCGCGTAAGAGTCACGTAGAGTGTCGGAAGTTTCGAAGCTCAGAGGTCTGAACCGCGGATGCACTTAACAACCAAAAATCTACACCACCGCTGCGCCTCAGAGTACAACTTATCGGCTCGTGCACAAGGCTCGTCGAATGGGAGATCCTATGTTATCCTAAACGTGTACTTGCCGGAGAACCCTAAACCCTAGAAGCTGCTCTGCGCAAGCGTTCGAGCCGATGCCCCTAAATTCGCCTAAACTTGCATCCTTAAACTCTACTATAAACAGGCTACCACGACTCCACACCCCGAGCATCCTTCGGGGTGGGCACCAGGGTGCGGCGGGGCCTCGGGAGGCGCGAAAGCTCCGGAGTTTCCAGGTCCAGGGGTTTAGGGCGGTTTCGGGTCTATGGGTGGCTTGTTTATCGGAGTTCAATGCGTTGTCGGCCTTTCTGCAGATTCTACGGCGGAGTTCCGGGTCCATGCTGTTTATAGTGTTTATAGTTTATAGCGGGCTCTGGGCAAAAAGCAACAGCCAACAGAGCTGCAGCCTTTCCTGTGTAGAGGCTGGAATGCCCCTAGCAGCTGCTTTGGTGATTCAGGGCCGGAAAGCATTCTGAGAGAGACATGGTGTACAGTAGATCTTAATAATTAATACTGAAACATCGCAACGCAGATCTAGGACTGAGAACCATTATGCGAACGATTCCGAACGATGATAGGGATCGGTCGTGGAGAATAGATTGCGGTAACGTGGTACCTCGATCAGCAACAGAGGACATTCTGAACCCATCCCCATCTCGCACCCGAACTATCCGAAAAATGTTGCATCCCGTGCGAAACGTGGCTTTCATGGTCATGCTCTTGCAGGTGGTGGTCCAGCCTGGACGAGAAGCCAGTGGGAAGGGAGAGGGGGCCGACATGGAGTTGCCTGATGTAGCGGAGGAATCGTAACTGGTATCGGGTAATCGATAACAGTGGCAGCTACGGCTTGTCACTGATTAAGACCCTCATGGCAGAGCATGATGGACTAGCATTCCATGAGTGTGTGAGCCAAGCGAAGCCGCAGCTTGGGGGCGGTTTGCCTGCTGTCTCCAGTCCAGTCTTACCAGGAATGCCGTCAACCGTCTCTCAACCTCGAAGCCGTATTGATTGCGTGTAAAAAACCTGGCTTGGCCGGCGGAACTCCTGATTACAGCTCGGTATGTCTCGGGACCACTATGGTTCCAGAAGCACGGGGAACCTTTTGCAGCACACACAGCCAAGTGAAGCTTTGTGTACCTCGCAGTTAATGCCAAAACGCTGTGACCTGCCGAATCCTCCCAGAGTGCTTTGCATCCTAGACTGTTTCGATGCTCGGCACACAAACCTCAAATACAGAACATGGATAGCCTTGCAGGTTCTTGGTCCCGGTCTTTCGACCACAACCAGGGCCCAACCAGCCCTGGATAAGCCACGAGGTGGCAGGGCAGAGGGTTGGGTCGTCGAAACATTCCTTTTTCGAGTAGGATCCACCTAGACACGAGGCATTGCCAAACCCATCAATCAGGTTTGGGACCGTGCTGAACATGTGGGTTGTAGCCATTAATTTCTTTCACGTGGGATCTTGGATCTACGGGAGTGCGCAGCGTGGCCATGTACATGACGTGCTCTTGTTTTCCGTGGCTTCGGCAGGCACACTAAGAAATGGGTCAAACGCCAGCTGGGGTTTTCTGACGCAGTCTCAGATGCTCCTTAAACCCGTCAACCCTAAACATCCCCAAATCGTTTCATTGGAGGATTCATCAAACCTTAACCCATACACTGCCGAAGGATTCAGTTCACAGTGTCGGGGTTCGTTGGTTCCCGGTCTACAAAGCGGGTGCCCAGAACAGTGTCCTCATGTGTTTTGTGTATACAAGAGAGAACGAATCCATTTCAAGGTAGCTCCTTCTGGAAGCATTGCAGGAAGACGCTTCGGGCAGATCTCAGACGCTGAGCTTGCCCACTTGCCCCAGCTGACGGATTCTCCCATCGGGCATGGTTCGAGTTATGAAATATGGAGATGTTTTTGCACATGTCTTGCCATGCAAGTCAGGGGCTTTTCGGGTGCGAGCCTGAAGCACGGGCGGGTCAGAGATGGTGCCGTAGCCTTTTTAGCTGTAAGCGCTTGGCTGCAGTCGAGGCGTGAAAAAGGGGGAGCGCCGTGTCAAAGTTTCAGAAGTCGCAGCCTGATCCTGAACCTTGACTCGAGACAAAAGAGCTCATTCGGAAGCTGGGCCAGGCTCAGAAGCTGTGTTGAACAGTGCTGCAAATGTCGATGCAGAGGGTTGGCATGCCATCCCGGGGTACTTCCTCTCTCAACTTCATTGGCATGCAATGATTGGCCCGTCCCGAAAGAAGGTCGAGATGCTTGCTCTCTCCTCCACCATCCTCAGGCATGTAAGCACACGCGTGCCATCCATGTGCAAAAGTCAAAAGTTGCTTCCTGACCCCTGTCATTCATGACAAACAGACCCGTGCCTTCAGAACAGCACCGCAGCGCAAGTTTGGTTGACTGCTGACACCGGCGTCAACGCGGGCAGCGAGGCGAAAGCATTCGGCCCCCAAGTTATCCGAGGATCCGAGTCCTGAACGCATGGAACCCACAACTTCTCAAAGCCCAAGCACCCTGCACTTCTAATTTGCCACCTAGAATCACCTAGAGTATCCACTCAGAGCCGACGGAGTCTCCCCACAACCTTAGTCTGATCCCCATAGTGCGCTCAAACTAGCCAAACTTGAAGAATATCATAGTAGTAGCCAATCAGAGGCCTGACGGATGAGCGCGAATCCCGACTGCGCGAGTCGGGAAGCTTTGGCTGCGCAAAGCAAGCTTTGATTGGTTCATTTTTCGCCTCCGAACGTAGATTTGTTTTTTGTTTTTTTGTTGAGCGGGGGGTTAAGGTCCAGTTCTCGAAAGTTACTTGTTCCTCTTTCTTCGGTTCTCCCTATGTTCAGAAAATCACGTTTTGTCGCAGGCTACAGTAACTAACCCCCGCCAAAGCAGCCGACCTGAGCGTTTGCCTGAGGCCAAAAACGGCTTGCGTCAGGCAATTTAGTCTCCACCGGTCGCCCCTGTGTCACATCCGAACCATCATGTGCAGGGTTAGAGTCACCCTCATACCCGCCAGCAGAATCATGGTCATCATATGTCATCATCGAGATGGACACCATTACTATACTTTAAAGTTGGTGGCAGTATGACGGACATTGCATGTCATGCTGCCGCCAGATTGAGTTGACTACCGAGTTCCGACATAGTGAGACTGAGACCAAAGCCATGCTGGAAGCCTTTGGGCCCTAGCCTCATTGAGGGTTGAGGGTAAAATTCAGCCTTAGCCATATCAAGTTAAGATACAGTAAGTCCTACAGCCATGCTGCCGTACAGTTTCTGGCCAAGGAATTCTCAAGACCCGCATCGACACCGCGTGCCCAGTGTGCGAAAATCTCATTGCAGAAAATGCCGCGACTGAAGGTTCGATACAAGAATCATGGCAGCAAAGCTCTGAGCATGAATCTTATTCGGGGCAGAAGGGCGGCTCGGGTACTACTTCATGACAAGAATTCAAAACTGCTGTTGGGATGTCTCGATTCTGAGTGGTGGTGCGTGGCGGGCTTCAGGCCTCGCAACATACATGAACTTTATGCTGATTGCAAGTCTGACACGATTCTAGGCTCTTGTGAAGCCCCTGGCATAGAAACTGATGATTTGTGGAAGGTACAGCAGATTGGACCAGTTGGAGCCCAGCGGCACTTCACAGGCCTGTTTGAATTAGCTACGATTCCTTGGTTTGTTGCGGAGGGTAGTTGTACTCCTGGTTTTGTTAGTGACATCGACCATGCTTAGATGAATCCTGGTGTCATCAGAGTGTGCCCAACGGCCCATTGCCCTGCGGGTCCCCACTGTGGGTGTAGGGAGTAGAGTGGGTCATTGGATGGCACGTTTCAGCTAGTATGTGTCTGTTCGTAAGCGCTACAGCTACTCGGAGCTTCGGGCAGGATTCGCCGCCGTAGCTTGCTCGTGAATGCTGGTGTCATTTGTTTAGGAAGTGCATGCATAGCTAAATGTTTCCCGCAATGATTGGCGAGCAGCATGTGGCAGGAGATGTCCTCGATCAAGATGTCTTTGGAGGCAAGCTGCTGGGGCAATCTTGAAGGGACTCAAGCGAGAGTGTTGCTAGAACACTTGCTGGCTTCTTGGCTTCCAGTTGACTCCTGGATCCATCCCCAACCGTGGTCCTGAGCCCCGCAACCTAATTTGGAAGTATCATAAGTCATAAGAACCCTAAAATCCGAGCGTGTGCATCGAACACCTAAAGTCCCTAAATCCAGAACGCTACAAGTCCTACGCTGTTAACAAATCCTCCTCCAGATCGTCTGCATTCCAACAACCCTGACAAGAAAGCCTCACAACGCACACGCACCCTAAACCCCAAAGCTTGAAATTTCACAGGAGACGAGGACTGAGCAGACTCAGCTTCAGACAGCGCTGGGTCTTCTGGAAGCGGAGTGTTACGTCCTTGGCTCTTGGTTTTTGGAGTGACAGGGATGCTTAGGGTAAGAAGGGCTTAGGATTTTGAAGTTTTGGGTTGAAGCTTTGAGGATTTCGGATACTAAGGGCTTAGAGCTGATCAGTTCTCTGAATCCGCCACGTAGATGTATAGGTAAGTATGGGGCTTCTACATGTACAGGCTAGGATGTTTTTTGTGTAAAGGCTTCTTATGGCGTTTCAATGGGGTCTTACAGGATCTTGTGCCCGCCTGAGGCCGAAGGACGGCGGCGGCTTCTCCCACCGCCAACCAGGACCATTTCTGCTTTCCGGACGTGTTGTTTTTCAGGGCTTGTCGTACGGGGTCTTATGAAGCGGTTGTACATGACTTAGTATGGGGCCCGTATATCACAAGAAGATTGTATGGGGACATAAACGATGACATTCTTACTAATCAGATCACTCACGCCTCTTTATTAGAACAAACTGCCAATGCATGAAAACTGCAGAGCTTCAAGAATCCCTGTAAGAGAAGAGAAGGATTGAGACCAATGTTTCAACCTGCAAACGTGAACAACATCTGGGCACCTGTAGGAGACGGGAATTCAGCAAGTCTCCGACGCAGCCCTTCGATTACGCCGGCTACACAGAGGGGCCTTGAAGAGTTCAGAGCTGGGAGTTGCACACACGCCTTGGGCTTCAGGATTGCGTTCTGCACTGCTGCGCTCTTTATACCGGTGCTTTAGAGTTCCAGCTGTGGCCAACAGTTAGTATTTACTTCCGGTTCAGGGTTTACTGGGATTTCAGGTTTGGGGGGACCAGTAAAGAGTCGCAAAGTCGTGCGCAGTGCTAGACTGCATAGTCGGAGACTATGCAGTCATGTGAATCCATGCTTGCCCATTCTGCCCGAGCTTCTCGGATTTATTCGTTCCATGTTCCAGGTATTAGGCAGATGAAGCTGCTCTGTGACACAGATCCGCAGAAGAGTACTGAAAAACTTGTTGCGTGGCCGAATTCTGTTTTGACCATGAAGAAGGTCCCTGGAAGTGAGCCTTCCGGCCCAAACTCTCAGCTCTTGCAGTCGCAGCAGTGTTAGGTTCAATGTTGGGGATTCTGCCCTAGGGAAACAACATGATGTGGAGCAAGCCCCCTATTGCAGACCTTGCTGAGCTTGTTCCCTGGATTCCTCCAGGTGTGGAAGCTTTGGAGGCACAAGCAGACAGCCAGGTGCGGAAGTTGCGACGTTGTCGTCCCAACTGTAGTTCGGAGCTTGTTCTAGTTTGGAAATACCATCATGATACCTGTGGGACTTGTTTATGGTCCTTAGGACTTAGGAAGGCCGGTATTCTGCGGTGGAAACGCAGTGCCATCTTCTCGCGTGGTAAATTTATTGCCAGGGGGAAGCGGTGCAGGATCGTGTGGCAACGAACGGGTTTCCGCGCTTGAGAAAGAATGGCACAGAGCTTCGGAGTATAGTGCGGTATTTTCTCGAGGCCTGGTTTCTTCTCAGAACCAACGAAGCTCAGAACCCGAAAAAGGATGATTCGTGTTGATACTGCCTTGTAGACTGCGAGGCTTACTGTCTCTGTCTCAGGCAGCTAGAGGGACTCCAGATTCCAGCGTGTAGGACCTTGAAGCTCTTGCACGCTCGACCCGGAACCCATGGCTTGTTAATGCTTCTTCCAGGTTTCGGGATCCATCAAATCCCCGGGGGAGTCCCGAAACCCCCTGCATCCAATCGCACTCCTTAAAGAGCGCGCGCTCCTCTGACTCCCGTCATGACTCACAAGCGGCGATGAAAGTGAGGGAGGCTACTTAGGCAGAGGTCTACATTAGGAAGTGTGCCTCAAAGGACTATGATTGAACCGTGCGCTCAAGTTCGGTTGTAGGCCCAACGCATCCAACAACTCGCGAGGTGCCACGGTCGCTGCAGCTTGAATCACAGGCCGGCTTAATTGTAGTTGTGATGTTCATTCAAGGTGATATGAGGGTTGACTTATTGGCCAAGACCTGCACAGAAGAGAACCTGCATCGTTGGCTATTGAGAAGCTTGGAACTCTTGACTTGAGAACACAAAACCGACCTTCGCGGATCTTTTTGTGTGACAGTAACGCCTCATGCTTTGTCTATAGTTCACGTATTATGTTCCTGCGATCCATGGGGCCTTGCTCAGTTGACTGTGGCCATCGGTACTGTGAGCTAGACCTCCCCATAATCAGGTCAAGGAGCTACGCGCCACGATGGTGCCAGTGGGCAATCGTGTGCAGGCTTGGCTCTGGATTCTTCTTGCCACTGGAACTGTTCGGCCCCAAAGTCTGAGCCTCTCGCATAGGCTGCCAAGCCCCAAACACCCAGGCACTGAATCAACTCACAGTATTATTCACTTTTGCTATTGCAAGTATTGCTGCGTATTGTTACGCCTACCGCCGCTACCACCGACCACCACCACCACCAGCCACGACGACTACCACTACTACTCTACTGCTACTGCTGTTGCTGTAACTGCTACTTCTTCTGCTACCACCACCACCACTACCACCACCACCATCACTAGCACCACCACTACCACTACCACCACTACCACTACCACTACCACTACCACTACCACTACCACTACTACTACTACTACTTCTACTTCTACTTCTACTGCTACTGCTACTGCTACTGCTACTACTACTACTACTGCTACTACTGCTGCCAACACTACTACTACTGCTACTACTAGTACTACTACCACTACTACTGCCACTACTACTACTACTACCACTACTACTACCACTACTACTACCACTACTACTACAACTACAACTACTACTGCTACTACTACTACTACTACTACTACTACTCCTACTCCTACTCCTACCCCTACCCCTACGCCTACTCCTACTCCTACTCCTACTCCTACTCCTTACTACTTGCTACTTGCTACTTGCTACTTACTACTACTACTACTACTACTACTACTACGACGACGACGACTTCGACGACGACGGCGGCGACGACGACTACTACTACTAGTACTGCCACCAGCACTACCAGAAGATCACCTATCGTTAGAAGTACCAGGAGATGCTTCTCCGATCGCGGGTTGAGAAACAGACAGAGAGATAGAGCGTTAGAGATACAGCAGACACTAATTTGGGAAGCTGTGAGGCCTTGGAGGCAGAGCTGCGCAAGTGGGACTGGGACACCACAACAGCACGCCTGAATGCTGCGGAGGCAACTTGCGTTTTCCTGGTTTGGGGCTGATTGCTGAAGGCTTCCGGGCGGATTGTTTAGGGGAGCATGAGTTTGCAAGCGTGGCTTCGCAAAGGCATCCTTGTTGCAGCAATGGTGCCGATCTCAACCAACAGCCCTAAAATTGCAGATTTTTTATTAAGAAAGGAATCAGCTTTGAAGGCCTATCTTTCAAGCCAAAGGGTCCACGATGGTTCCTAGTGCAGGCCGAGATCACTCGACTTGGGCGCGACAACGGCATCGCAGAAGGCCGACCCCCTTTAGGGCTGACGGAGGGAATGTCGCTAAAGAAGAGAAAGTAAGGGCTTTGTTGAACCAAAGCCCGAAACAGGATCCAACATAAACCTCGTAAGTCGTCGCTGCCATCCGCCTGGCTGCAACCCGCCATGGGGATACTGTCTGAAGCCTTGGAACCGCAAACAGAATCCAACATAAACCTCGTAAGTCGTCGCTGCCATCCGCCTCGCTGCAACCCGCCATTGGGATACTGTCTGAAGCCATGGAAACCTGAAGCGAATTGAACCGAAGCCTCGCAGCTAGACGACTCTTGTTCCAGGTCTCCGGTCAGATGCCCTGGCCCCCAGTGGGGATGTTGTGCCGTTTAGTTTATGGCTTAGGACTTTGGGTTGCTTGCAACAACCGCGAGTGTTGGGAAGGTCAGCGACGGCTCGCCTCCTGTGTCACTGCAGAATTTTCTACTCAGCCTCGGTTGTGCCAAGGCCGGTCTTGATCGTTGAGTCAATCTCTCTATCTTGATCTCCAGACGCGGGCCTGCTACAGGAATCAGCAAGACACCGCACCTTACGACTAGAATTGTAAGCATCGGTAAGCCCCAGCACCATCCCCAACACCCTCACCTTGCCTAAGCCACTTACAGGGGACTTAAGAAGCTGCTCTTTGCCCCAATTCCGAAACTTCCGTCCATTCAGCCAGTCCGTTCAGCCCTCGACCTGCAGTGCAAGCCCCAAAGCCGTAAACTTAAGAAAGTATACTCGAAGCTCTCCCAAGCCCTATAACCCTAACCCGCGAGTCAAGTGTACCTAGTGCGAGTGAGACCTTGAGACCCCATCTGGCAAGTCCGAGCCGTGAGAGCCTAAAGACCCAAACCAGCCAACAAACACATAGATTTATAGAGCCCTGAAAGATCTAACGGCAGCCGAGGTCGAGGTCTTGAAGCGCAAGCCCGGTGCCAAAGCCTTCAGAGTTGGTCATTGGGTTGTACCTATGGCAACAGAGTTTCAGGGTTTTAGGGTCTCTCACCTCTGAAGTGCCTCTACTGGCAGATTGCAACAAGAGCCGCAAAAGAGCAGGCTGCCTCCCAACCCTGACATCCTGATTTGGTCTCGACCTTTCGCAAGGGTACACAGGCTTGTCTAGCCTAGTGCTTCACTCGTCACTAGTGACAAACACGCCAAGCCAAGCACCCACTCAGATTAGAGTCTTTATGCGTCTTGGTTCGAGTAGTATCTTTGATTCATGGCTGACTGATCTCAAACTTTTCCCATTTTCAATTTCCGAATTCCATGCTTCGGAAGACACTTAGGACTTATAAGCACCTAGAACTCCAGCCCGCTTCCACAGTCAGGAGCCCTAACCCGCGAAAATGGCTTCCAAAGGCTCGCCCGCGAACCGACGGCAGCAGAGCGGCTGCCACGGTTGGTAGGCCCGAAACCTTCCTTTTCTTTTTGATGATCCTGACAACTTGTTCTATCGATATAAGTACCACTTGGTGATGCTGCTGCTAAGACAACAACGGTCCCTTCTACCGCTTGCAAAAGTCGCACACATTCGTAGCACAATCAGCCGGCTCGATTCTTTTCACGCCAAGCAACAACAATAATTGCCGCACGCCAGCTAAAGATCACGCGGGTTGTTGGTCATGGCACCGGAAACACTCGTGTTAATCGCTGCGAACCAGTGCAACGACGCGCCATGCGGGTGCTCAGAAGCAGTAGCGGCAATGATCGTGCTGCTCGCAGTTCGTGAAAGCAGCTGGCGCAGCGTCTGGCGCTAGGGGTAAGAAGGACTAACGCCAATTCTTCCCAGAGGCCATCGCAGTATGTTTACAAGTTCTGATCACGCTATGTCAGTATAGCTTTCGATTTGCAAATGTCAAGGTGTAACATTTCCGTGTTCGGTTCTCGGGTGCTCGTGAGACGTGGTAGTTACGAAACTGCTACGAAGCCTTGGCTGTTAGCAGTTAACGGTTGTTTTCTACTTAGGATTCCGTTTGCCACAGAAGCGTCAGGGCTGCGGCATTGTGAATGGCGAAAGGTAATTCGCTTGGAGCATGACTTGGTCCAGCTCCAGCTGAACCGTGCAGTGCCTTTCTAGCTGAGCCTTCTCAGTTGCATTGCAAACCTCTGACAGGCCGCAGCCTCATTCCCGAGGCCAGCGTTCATGCCGCATTTGGAGTTCGGTATTGGTTGTGTTCTTCATTGAGTGGCGCAGGGCCCTTTGAAACCTTGAACTCCTGAACCTTGAGGAACCCGACCCCATACGTTGATAGTCGGGTGTGGGGAGCTTTTTCAGCCGCGAGATCTGGGATCTTGCGCTCGGTGGGCTCACGATTTCGGTTTGTTTCATCCTTAAGCCCCTATATCCTAAGCCTACAGGCAAAGCCCCAAGAGGCGCATGGGGCACAGGGGTTATGGAGCTGGGTGTTCCTACTTAGTACCTGGAGCTTCGAACAAACCCTTGGCTAAAGGATCTGCCGGAATCATATATACAGTCATCTTCATTGTCACAAACTGCAAACTGCTACTTCAGTATATAGTCATGCTGGTTGGACATCCTACAGTTCCATATCACCCTATCAATTCCGAAACATTGGGATGCTCTTCCAACTGATATACCTTTCGTGTTCCGGGCTCTGTCCGATTTCGTATTTGATTTGAAAGGACCTTCGGAACCGAGTCGGCCAGCAGCCCAGGGGACGCCTATCTTGTGGAACCTCTTGGGTTCCTAGCCTTTAAAGTAGGGTGTCTAGTGACTCATACGAGTACTAGTAGCCTTATACTTCGAACGCTTGCTGAACAAATTCGGTTTTTGGAGCCTGAAGCTGTGAAGGCCTCATGCCAGCTGAGCCGCCACGAGATGTGTAGCAACTACAGCTCAAGAGTCTCGATTTTCGGGCTTGTGGTTCACAGGCTTAGGGGTCTTTAAACCTTCAACCGCGAACCCGTATAGATCGTAAACCCTCCCGCCATATACATTGCAAGCCTTAAAGGAAACTTTATCGTGCTCGCGGACTTCCCCTGCAATACTTCAGCCAAGACCTTTCGAAATCACCGACGGGTTCCGATCTGACCACAGCCGCCAACCCCTCAAGCCTTAAATAGCAGACTATTTGCCGACACCCCTCTGGTATGCGATGTGGAGCCTTGTCTACCTCGCGCGAGCCTTGAGAGTTGACAAAGATCCTTGGCCCCCAGCCTTGTAGCAGCCGGAAGCTCACATCCGAAACACCTTCTGGGCTGAGTGTGTTTTCTCCTCCAAATTCTCGCCGCCAACCTCTGATCGTCGACGCTGTAAACATCCATAAACCCGAAACCTGTCTGTACTCATTCCAATTGAATCCTATAGCTCTGCGAGGCAAAGATGCTTGTGTAGACCGCATAGCTTAGGGGCTCTGGATGTTGCGGTGGATTAAAGCGTCTCGTATGGCTCGGACTGGCCCCAGCTTCCAGCAGTCCTCGTCTTCCTCCTCCTCCTCCTCATTATCATCATCGTCATCGTCATAAAAATCACGATCTTCCTCAGGGTATCGTTTAACTGCGAGATTTAGCCTGAGTGTTCCTGTCAGAGTTGTCCAGCCTGAGGTCTCCTCGTCAAGAACGTCCACGACACCGTGACCCAGCCCTTGGCTGGTGATATTGAGGCCGGCTGGGACACGGAGCAAAGCAGTGGAGGATGGTAAGGGCTACAGATTTTTGGGTCTGTATAGGGCTGCGGTGTGCGTCTCCCATGCGGGACTGCGCAACAAGGACACGGCGAGGCCTTTCAGAAGCCTGGAAGCCAAACCTCAACCACCCTGTCCTCTCAGGGCACTGTGGCCTCCGACAGCACGGCCCAGGGGCCAAGTTGGGTTGGCCCGGTTGGTTTCGGATAAGATGACTATGGCCAATCTTCAGAGTTTTGCAACACGGAGTTCGGCCAAATGCAAAACCATGTGTATTATGTGGCTTTAGTTGTTTCCATTGTTGGAGCGCTGTTTTAATTGATATTACACGGCAGCTGGGGCCGGTGTAGTTTTCTCATGCAGCACGCAGGCAGGAGAACGCCAAATGTGGTTTGCTTGCCAAGGTTTCTGCACCGTCTGCCGAAGCGAGGCCCATGCAAAGCAGTGCCACGGGATGGGTGGGGAAGATTCGAAAAATTAGTCAAGCTCAGGAAAGACTCGGATTCGGTGCTGGTTGTAAACCTGAAGTCATGATATCCTGCGAAGCCACTTCCAATAACCCGAAAGTTGCCTCTTCCATGTCTTATCCCGAAGGCTGGAGGAGCCGTGCAGGAAGGATCCTGAGCCCTGTGCGGACAATCCCAACGTACCACACATGTCTCTTAGGGCTACGCTGGCTTTGTACATGTCCTCTTGCAGTGAAAACCCTGAACCCCAAAGCGAGAAGCCGCTGCAAGGTCAGGGGAGGCCGACATGGAGCAACAGCTCGCCCAGCTCCTGCAGCTGCATGGCGACGAAGACATCAGTAAGCCAATGCGCTCAGCATGACAGTGCGATCAAGGGCTTCAGTTCCGAGACATTCGCCGAGCAGGTGCTCAAGTCGAGCGCTCGAAATATTCTGGAATCACTAGCATCACTAGCAAAGACCCTGAGCAATGCATCTTGCTTTGGAGACGATTCCGCTTGGCATGGCTCAGGAACACACAGCTCATCGCCGCCATCCAGGCATCGGGTCATGTGTGGTTGTTTTGCGTGTTTGTTTTTTGGTGCACACGTACCTTGACTGTGAGTCTGTCGCACGTCAGCGTACAATCAGAATGGCAAAGCAGATGAGTCCTACGTCATGTGTGCATGCACAAAAGATCATGTTGTCAAGGGCTGCAAACACCTCAACCATTCCGCTCGGACACGCTGACTCATATGTGTATGTATGCGTGGGTGTATGTATATGTATACATATATATATATATATATGTTATGTTATACTATATTATATTAGGTTATGTTACATTGAAATATGTTTTTCATTATATTAGCCCGTTTGTACTAGGCCATGTATAGTAGATTAGGTTATATTATATTAGACTATATCATGTTATAGTTGATTAAGTTTTATTATATTAGAGTGTATTATATTATACTATATATATATATATATTATATGGTTTATTATATTTTAGATCAATTAAATGCACGTATACACATGTATGTGATGATGGATATATATATATATATAGAGAGAGAGAGAGAGAGATACACACATGTGTTTTGAGCATATGCGCATATGGATAACATGTTTCATGAGTCAGTCTGTCTGTCAGTCAGCAAGCAAGCGAGCATTAAATAAGTAGGCAATAGAAAAGTGTTCCGATAGGTGCGCGCAGCCAGTCAGTAAGTAAGCAAGCGAGTAGAGAACGTACGCCCGTGTCATTGACTGCATGTGGCGCAATGCAATGTTAAAGCCCTCAATGTAATCCGGCGGAAGCGTAGTGTAGACACAATGCCTTATAGATTGTAAATGTATTGTGGCATCTTTCACATGTGCAACATATGTATCGTACCACATGTATTGTATTGTCCGGAGCCTTCGACCGGGTGAACCTGAGTCCACGTAGTTGCACTTTCGAGCATCACCAGGCCACATCAACTAAACTGCTTTACTTGTCTTGCCTGTGGTTTGCTTTCTGGGTATAGAGTTCCGCGATTTTGGGGAGTGGTTGGACGACCTTCAACGAACGTGGCCAGAGTCGTATCAATAACAGGTGGATACTCGTAACTTTACCCACGTCCAGGCCAGTAACTCGGTAGTAGGCCAGTACAGTACTAAAGCTCACACTGTTACAGAGTCACACTGGCAGCCATAACAGCAAGTAGTTCCACAGGGCGAACAATGACAGAGCATGACAAGCCACATTCTGCAGGCCTTGAGGGAAAAGAACTCAGAGCTCCGCGAGAAGAATGCTGAACTTCTGGCACAGGAGGGTTTCGTCGGGGTCCCAGGACCTCGGGGACTGGAGTTGCGAGTCCGCGGCTTGACTTGTGGTGCTATCTGGTCAGAGAGGAAGGTGTAGGATTGAACCTTCAGGATTTCGGTGCGTAAGGCTTCGGGCCAGACAACGAAACTCTTGCGATTCTTTGACATATTTCTTTGCAATTTTAAGGCAGTTTAAGGGCTTGTTGTTCTCCTCCCCCTCTCTCTCTCTCTCTCTTGCTTCCTGCCCCGGTGATGATTAAGCTGTGTCACTGGCACCCTGTCGAACAGGTCTGATTTGTCCAGACCTCGTAAAGCCTCATGTCCAGGTTTGGAGTTCAGATGCTTCGAATTGAAACGGAGAGCGTGAGTGTCAACAGCACCACATCCTTCAGGTTGTACCAGAGCATGCTGAGGTCGAACTCTACTCTCAGTTGTTGCGTTTCCGACATGTGCTTGCACAGATGGATCCAAAGCCACGGATAGTATCATAACACTTGCTACAACCCCCCAAAACCAGTAGTTGCAAAGCTTGCTCAGCAGGTGCCAGACGGCGCAGCTTGGAAGAACTGGGCGCATGTCGCGAATGCTGTCTTGTCTGTGCAGGTTTCCGAAGTCGCAGAACGTTGAAAGTCATCTTTCCAGGGGCTGTAGATTCAGACTCAAGCCCCGGAGAGCAAAACAAGACCTACAGGTCAGCAGGGTTCTGACTGGAGTTTGAGGCGACACTTAAGATCATTCATCAAAACCTCTATGATTATCATTGCTGCTGCCGCTGCAGTTGAAAATATGCGTGAACATTCCCGGGTTGTTGCTGATGGGGTTACCGACAGAGACACTGTTGACGGTGATGCTGGGGCTGCTGGCCATAACACTGATGTTAATGTCCATGATGACAATAACCGTTGAGTTGATGATGGTCGACGACAGTTGATGCTGCTGTTTGCTGGTTCTGCTGGTGACTATTACCAGTTGTCATCATGATGATCACTTGGTGATGCTGGTGACGCCGACTATGCTGAGGGTGGTGGCAGTCGTGGCGACCGTAGCACACACAGTTGTGAGTTTGACTGCGCTTAGCCAAGGCACAGCTGCCCCGTCAAACCTGGCAGCCGGGCGAAACTCTGAAGGAAAGGGCTTGCGCTTTCAAGGGGGCTTTAGGCATGTTTCGGATTCGGTGTGTCTTTTTTTTGCAAAGCTTGGCGTGCAGTATTTAGCGTTCAGGGCGAAATGCAGCGAGCTTTTGAAGTGTGCAGGGAGCCGAAAGCGAGAATTGCACGGAGTCCCAAGTGGAGTTTGGGGCCTACATATTTGAGGATTTGGGTTCGGTGCATTGGTAATTAAAGAACCTTGCTGAGAGGCTTGTCGGAGTCATTCAGTTCTAGGTTTCTCAGAAACATACCGAAAAACACCTGAAGAAGTACCCTGCGTGTTTTGCTGGGCTGAGCAACGGTAGCAAAGGCGCTCGTAGTTGCAAGATTCCAGTTGCGACTGGCTGGGCTGCGGCATGTACAGTTAAGCAAGTAGAACTATTTCGACTCTAGGATTCGAGTTGGTATGTTCGTTGTTATTGTTTCTATTGTCTTTTCAATATTGTTCAGGATAGAGGATCGCAGGCTTTGTTATGGCAGGCCTTGTCGGGCTTATGGCATAATCCGACAATACAGGATGTCGGGAGGTCTGCAGAGAGCATCGCAGGGTGTTTGAAAAATAGGTTGGTTTGGAGTTGCAGAAACAGGGGCTGGGCTTAAGGCTCGAAGCCGCAGCTTTTTGTTTTGTTCCATGGTGACTTCGGGCTGCAAGAGGGTTTCAACCTTCCGGGCTTGGTGCTTTGAGGGATCTTCAGCTGGAGGCCTTGGGATCCAGGGTTGATTCGTCTTGTTGAAAAGAGAACTGTATGTGTCTTGCAGGGGGCTTCAGGTTCTTGAGGATTCCTTCAAGGGTTCATTGCAGTTCAGGGAAGCCTGATCCTCTGAAGCTCAGAGGGTGAACCACGATTCCTTCCGAAGCACCGGCAGCAAGCAGCTGCCCTGCCAGACCTACAGATCGGGGACGGTGGATCCGGTGGCGGTGGTCCAAGGAGACATGTGGCGTAAGCGTTCATCCTAGGGTCTTCATGAGTTTATGCAGGGCTCTTCATGAATGTTGGTAAGTGGGCATTTCGGCTGTTATTGTTCGTGGTACCAATAATGAAGATCCTAACACGATGTCGTGGGGCCCTTTGCGGTCTCTGCAGAGCTTCTTTGGCTGCCTAGCTTGATCCCGGTTTTGGCGAAGCTTGGATTGAAGGTTCTGCCGCTGCTTGGCAAGAAATGATGTTCCTGATCATGAACCGTAGAGGGCCTAGCTTTGCTGCCTTGGCCAAGACATCATGTTGCAGTGGCCTTCTAGGCAAATACTGCGTAAACGGCCTCTACGGAGGAGAGCCGTTTAACCAAATGGATAAGCCTGGGTCATTCATAGCATCGTGTGCTAAGTAACATGGTGGAAACTTGTGTGCCCAGATTTCCAAGAGTGTGTCCACAGTGTTGAAGGCTCCCGACTACAGTTACGCGCTACAGTACTACATATCCTTTAGCGTGGAGACCCAACCGGCAGAACTTCATGTTGTGGCGACTTCTCGTGATCCCTTTCATCGGCTTGAAACAAAGCATTTCCGATAGATGGCCACTGGACAATGTGAAGACTTGGCCCGCTGCAGTTGGATCAGAATGCACGGATGTTCTCATTCTGCTATGGCTCTATCGTGTTCTATCCATTAAGCCGAACACATTGAAACTTTGTACAGCCTCACTGTCGGTCAACCTTGCCCGGCGTAGTCCATGACTACCTTCGATGTCGGCTCTTCCACCCTACATGCAGAGGCAACCCATGCATAATTACATAGATTAAGCGGAGTCAAGCAGCCAAAGCAAGCAGGTTTTAAAACCTTTGCCTCATGCTTCTGTTGTCTTGTCCATCCCAAACCCCAAACCTTAGCAGTACCTGTGTGCGCAGGAGGCACTCTTCAGCTTCCTCCCCATCGAGAAGGCTTCAATTGGGGTTTAGGCGGTGTTGTCTTTCGGGTTGGTGGATTTTGGGTTTGGTGCGTAATGTGCTGAAGGGCTATTTTGCAGAGCGCGTGTGTTCTAAGGGGGAGATTTTGTGGTACACCGTTTGTCAGCCGGTTGTGCTGGAGCATGTTTCAATAGAGGGTACACAGCCGATGCAATTGAACGTCCGCTTTAAAGTTAGGTTCTTGCTGGTCATGTGTAGGGAGTCTTCTTGCTTGCGCCTGGGGTGCCAAAATAGAGCATGATAATAGTAATAATATGCATAATACCAACAGTAGTAAGGGTAGTATTAATTAAGAACAGTATTATCCCTGACTTGCGGATTCTTATGTCAGCTTGTCGCCGGGGCCCAAGTGTTGGCCATGACCAAAACCACCCCAGCAAAATCAATACCAGATCCTTTGCTAGAGGACCATACTACGATCTTTCACATGTTTACTGTAGACATTTGTACATGTATCTTATCTAGCTGTATTTATGTGTGTGTATATATATACATATGCGCACTCATGTATGTTGATTCGGCTATTGCCAAATGTGTTTGGATGTAGGCACACACACTTCATGTATGTATGTCTATATACATATATACACATGCTGCAATGCTTTTACCTATTCATTTGTTGTCTTCCCCCCAGTAATTACACCACACACACATATATATATATAATATACGCACATAGAATCTCAGACAGGTACTGTAACGTACCGGAAGATGTTTTCAGAAAGCGCAGAAGTAAATACATACAGTGCGTACGTACATACATGCAGACATACATGCCCGCCCAGGCCGAGCTGGCCACGTTCGCATGCACAGATGAATGCATACATGGAGTGACTACACGCTTCTAGCTTGAGTCTAAGTTCCACAACTCAGCCCGGAAGTTACAATATGTAAGATGTAAGAAGACAATACGTAATATCTAACATATAATAAAATTTTGCTCCCAAGCGCATCTGCAGCACTTGCTGGTTCTGTGCTGGCTGCGCCTGGTGGCGGCGCAGGCGATGCCGGGCAAGACGGTTCACACTCTGTGCATCACAACTTCACAGTTCGGGAGAACAGTAGGTTTACTGTGTTTTCCGAGGCTCTACACCTCGAACGGTCGAAAGAGAATCGTTTTTTTGCAGGACAACCACTGTTCATTACATGCAGCTTGTTATTGCTTGCTTCCTGACAGAAGAGCAATTCGTCCTCAGCTGTCCGGAGACTTGGGAATATGCCGTATGTTTCAGTTTGAAGCGTAGATTTCATGAGCTCAGAACGTCCTTGGGGTCTGGAGAATGAATTTTTGATTCCCCCACATAGCCAAAACATCCCAGACCCCAAAACCTCACATAGCCAATTTAGGCTCCTATACTATGCTGCTGAGCGCCGTAGGAAACCAAGCTCGGCGCGATTCAGCCCGCCGTAAAGCAATCATCGTGATAACCTGGTGATGCTTGGTGGTGCTCATTGTCACCCTTGTCAAAAGATGCCGCTGAAAGCTCCGGTTCTGACTAGCAGTGACTAGCAGAGCAGTATCAAAGTGCAAGAAGGCTGGAAACTCGATGATGCCGGCTTGCCGCTGTTATTTGCTGACTATGTGCTAATACACTGCAGCAGATACGTTACACAAGCTACACCACATCTCCAGCTGTTGGTGGCCAAGCACATTCTCGCTGATCCTCTCCCTCACTTTCGGAGCGACAGACAAATTCAGAAATGTGACCCACCTGCCAGCGGTCCTGATTGTTGGAGCTGTTGAACCGAAAAGAAAGGGGAAAGCGAACTCCCATCTCCGAAATCGGAACTGTGCCAGTTGCATATCAGTAGATCGGATGCTATCACAAGAGAATCAAACTCCGCATGTCTATCTCAGCTGCAGGCCAGTACGTGGCGTCCGGCACGGTGCCAGGTGCAGGTGCTCTCGAAACTAATCACCAGAAAGCATAAACAAAATCTCAGCAATGATTGCTACGCCGCTGAGCAAAATTCTGTCATCCCATTGCTACTGTAGCCTTAAATGCAGTGGTGGAAGATATTGGCTGCAAATGTCTTACATTTCATGGGCTCTCGAGCTCCGAGACCATAGACTTCTAGAAGGTAGCGGGCGCATAGGGCTCCAGGTTAAATCGTGCGTTTTTGCGGGCTTTCTATTTGCAGGGTTCGTTCTGCTTTTCAGGAGTAAGGTGGATGGGGGGAGGAGGGGGGGGCTCTATAGCGCCCTGCTATCACTTTTCATCTCGAGTTCGCCTGCTTGTGAGACAACCTTGTGACGACATGGGGCTCTCCCGGCTGTCCATGACCGTGACGGTGATCATGATAATGATAATGTTGCTGATGATGATGAATGAAAATGACAATACTGATAATGACGGTGGTGATGACAATATTGCTGGCGGTGGTCATGAAAATGATGATGGTGATGACCATAATGATGGTGAGGACGGTGACAATGATGTTAATGATGATAACGTTGAAGAAGAAGATAATGACAATAATGATGATGGTGATGGTGATGATGCTAACAATGATGATGGCGGTCGTGATGATAATAATCTTGGTGATGATGGCGAAGATGAAATGATGACCATGATGATGACGAGTTGATGATGATGATGATAGCAAAGGTGGTCGTATGTTTTTGCAATAGTTTCCGTGATGCGCTACAAACCTGCTTTTTGCAGAAGTCGTGTTAAAACCCAGGTTTCGTGCACTTTTTAAGTACGAATGTAACCTGGCGCCCTGTGCGCCCGCACCCCTCTAGAAACCATACATTTGTATGCTTCTTCAACCATCTACGATCGGAATCTCCGCACAACACAGGGCATGTGATGGATTCCCCGAGAAGTAGCCTTGCAAGTCCCTATGCCCTGATACTTGAGTACTGTAGCTGGCCTGTTGCCAAGTCTTCCAGTGCCTTGCATGCCTATATTTGAATCTCGATTCGGACCAGCCCTTAGTCGTCAACCGCCATCGCTTGATTCGAGGCATGGCTGTTCACGGGTCCATGATGCTACCGCGAGGAGAGGGGAGGGTGAGTGGGGCGAGTGGGGTAGGGTTTGTTGCAGGTCAGATCTTGGTGAAGGCTTATGCAGGGTGCGAAGTACGCGTAGTGCCGGCGATTCAATGAAATGGAAGGCACCCCCTTCCAGATCAAGCCCCTCGAGCCCGAAAGCTCGCCTTGGATCGAACCTGAACCGGCCTGAGCCCAGTAATTCTTTCAGGGGCTTACATAGGACATTGGCCTCTGGTCGGAGGGGTCAAAGCTTCAAGCAAGTACACGCGGATGTTTTGACCGGCGCAGAGAACCCTATTTCGCCCGACTCAAGCGACCTGCACTACACGCAGTAGTATGTAAGCACTACAGTGACGACGACGAGTTTCTCACCATGGCAACAGCACTCAAGCGCAAGAGTCACAGCCACAGTCAGGCTGGTGGAAGCATCGTAGGTTCACTGCTAAAGTTAGCAACAAGTACTAGCTAGAGATGTCATGACGTCAAGGTGCCTTGGCCATCACGACCTTCTTGTTCCACGTTGTTGCTCGCATATCCCCAACATCATAGCTGTCATCACCACAGTCGCAGTTGCAGACTGCGAGACCGCTCATCCTAAGCCTTAACCGGACGGCTTTCAGGATCCGCCGCCATTCCACTGTATCCTGGAGGTGATCGTCCGACATTGCTTCTTTTTTTGCGGGTGAGGGGTTGCGCTTGAGAGTTTGGGGTTTAGAGCTTAGGAGAAGCGAAGTATGCTATCAAGAAGACCCAAGTTCACCAAACTAAACTGTACCTCGCACCTGAAGCCCTGTTCCCTAACAAGACCACAGGAAAGACTGTAGACAGAGAACCTGGAAGCCCAGCAAGCATCTTTGGCCTGCACGAAGGCCCTGATGGCTCTAAACACAACGGACCTACAAAAGAGAGATGGTGCAGAAATAAGACTCTGAAACTGCCGTGGCCTCTCTTTTGGCCGAGTCTAAAAGGTAGGTTAAGCCCTTGCAAAATGAAATGCTGAATGCGTCATCTCCCGCTGTGATTGGTGTCTTTCAGTCTGGTGGAGATCATGAAATCGTCGGCAGAGTTTGACCAACAGGCTGCAAGCTGTTAGCTTTGTGGTTCGATAGTCTTCATATACTGCTGAAGTCGATGGCCAGCTGAGAAACTTGTTTTTTGTAACTCGAATGAGCTTAGCTGTGCTTGCAGTTTCATACAGTACTGGTCTTCTCCGAGGATAAGCTGCCGAATCCCAGCAGCATCGCCCGGAGTGTGGAGTGTGCGAGTTTCGACGATCGCCATCCTAGACCCTAAGCCCTAAACCCTGAGTCCTAAATTCTACTTCCGAAATCCTGTGTAGCTGCGATATCCACAGCTCTGACGGCACATTTCAGGTCCGCGCACGAACTCACCGCGGAGGGATCGGTCGAAAGAGTCCACAGGTTCCTTTGGGCATGCTGTCGCGTTGTGTCTCTTGTGCCAGGGTGGCAAGGTTCGACCCATAAAGTGCTGGTAGGATTGTAAACGCCAAAGTGCAAACTCGGGAACAGTATAACTAGACGGGCACAGAGGAACTATTGTTTGGGCAGCTGTGGGTTTTTCATAGTCTACTCTCAGGATCAGCCTTGCCTTTGAGTTTCGTGGTGGGAGAGACATGGGAGCAGGCAACGAGGCTCCAGAACCCCGTAATGTTTGTGGTGAATGACGTGTGGGCTGTATATGTGCTACCGTGTGTGTAAGCCCGTGTGTGTGTATATATATATATATAGAGCCTAACAGCCCAATCTTGTCGTACCCCTTACCTTTTAACCGGGACAAGTTGAGCCCAAGCCCGGGTAGCCCTGGACCATACTAGACCCCTAGACCCTAGGACCTTCGACGCACATATGGAACACGTGTAGAAGCTGGTAAAGACGTTATCAAGCCCTTAGCAGAACCCTTTTGCTCCGAAGCCTGTCGCGAGCAAGGGGGCGTGGTGCGGTCCCTGACGCCCTTGGCACGGTTCAAAGAGCAAGGCGGGCTTGTCGGTTAGGGTTTATAGTTTGGAATTTTAGTGCTGAGTGTGGGTTTTGGTGTTTAATTAGGTTTTGGGCCCTGTTGGGGCATGTTGTAGCTCGTAGTGATCTCGACATGGCTTTGCAGAATCCGCAAGCTTGGGGCCTCCTTTAAACACTGTTCGTTAGTTGATTATGTGTGTTTAGGATGTTTGGGATCGCAGGTTGAGCTGATTGGCATCAAGCACTTACTTGTTGTGGAACGAAAATCATAATACAGGCATTGCGAAGAGCATCCTAGCTCCGGTATCAACGGTTGTGCTATACTGACTCCGCCCTGTCCTGTTTAACAAGCAGTGGATGGGCTTATGCTTACACCGCAGCATTTGTCAACCGTGCCAACTGTTTCCTTCCTCGCAAGCCGCTGTTCTGTTTCGGTGTTCAAGTTTGGCAGTATTTCAATTAGTGCCGCGCTGATTGAGAAACTCCTTTCCAAATTCTCCTTTTCGACAACTTTTCGACCATCGCATATTGTTCAGATCCGCTCCCGCGTCACAAAAGCGCTGGATAGTCTCAGGGTTGTGCTGCGTTGAAATTCAGCTACTGCTATCGGATGCATTGATATAGTGCGAGTCACTCAGGCGACACTAAAACTTGATAAAGGCCAAAACGCCGGCGACTACAAAATATAGTTCTTTAAGTCTTTTGTTCGACCAGCTCTTCGCCTTTCGCTGCGATTGTTCCTGCTAGTACCTTGCACAGGGTTTTTTTTGGCATGTGCTTCTCATATCTGTGCCCGGCACCGGAGCAAGCAGTCGTCGGGGGATATTGCGGTTTAGGAAGGGACTTTGACCTTGCACGAGAACATGCGCGAGCCATCCGGAGGCTCCATGCTACTACCGTGTGTCCATGCCCAGACCTGCAACAGCAATGGCATGACTATGGATTTATTGCTGGTGATGATTGTTTTGGTGTTCGTCTTAGTCTTCTCATATGAGCCGCTGAAGCCTCGTCATCAGCAGCTGCATCATAATCATCTTCGTCGAAGCAGCAGTTCCTGCCGGCTGACCTGGTTGTCAGGCGTGGGGTCTGTAGGTGGTGGTACTAATAATCGTCATCGTCGCCGTCGCAGGCAGCAACGGTGGTGGTATACAATAGTGGCACTGCCTGACATCTAGGACAGCACCTGCGGGGCTCGTCGCCTGAACGCCGTCCGGATGTTGGCAGTGCGGAGCTTGACATGCGTTTTCGGGTTTTGGCCATTGGAGTTCGGGGGGTTGGTTAGGGGCCGTTGACGAGAAAGTTGGGTTCCAGAGGAGGATTTCTTTGGGGATTCCTGACCTGAACCCGAAGCTCAGGACAGACTCGTCCAGGGCATATTGGTCTGGTTTGAAGATTTCCTTGTGTGACTTGATATGTCGAGTGTGGTGTGCCGGCGCGCGGAGCTGGTATAGGATTAGTGCAAAGTGGATTTTAGCATGGATGTCTTACACCTGTCACCATGCAGGGTCCCCGTTTGGTTTGACAGACGGTGTTCCACAGTTTTGCAGGCTTCTATCGGGCAGCTTCAAGTCAAATGTAAGGATGTTCCGTATAACACGCCTCTTCAAAATGCATCCCGATGGCTCACAGCTGTTTAGGTGCAGGCATCCACTTGTTTCAGCTCTTGGGGGCGCTCCCCAAACCAGAGCGACGATGGCCGCACCTTGCTGTCCATCGGGCTCGCATGGGCCTTTGGCTGCCGACATGGCGGTTCTCACAGGCTCAAGAGATGGGCGCACACCTGGTGGAATTCAGAGCTGTGAAGCAGAGAGAGAGAGAGAGAGAGACAGCTGAGGCAGAAGCACCTATGGGTCATTGCCTCGCGCTTGCCTCCTTGTGCTACGTGTGGCATTTTTGTCGTATCTAACGGGAGCACCTCCATTCTGTTTTCGGTCTCTGGGCTTCCGAACCTCCTTACATGTGTTTCTGTGTCTGTGTGTGTGTGTATTTGTGCTCTACCCTCTCCAGGGACAAGCCGTGGCCTAGGAACATATAATTCACGCGTGTGAATAGCATCACCGTTTTAATGCAGTGACCATGACAAGGATTATTCAGTATTATTTATCCCCGCACAGTAGATCAGTAGACCGTTGACTACAGCACCTCGTATATGAGGAAGTGGTGCACTTTTTGACAAAGCCCACTGTGTGTCATTTGGACGCCTTTAGAGTCTTTAGAGTCCTGCTGCAGTCAGTTCACTTCTTCAACCTCAGCTAGGCAGAACGGAGCTTAAGGGGAGGCTGGGGCATTGGGCTTGTGCCTTGTTCTGAAGTAAAGCCTTTGTTGGTGTTTCTTCATTGCCAAGATGCCGGCAGGCTTTCAGGAGAAAGAGGCCGACTTGGATTGCTACTTCAGTGGTCAAAAAGAGCGGCTCAGCTGGACTTCAGTTTTGCAAGTAGAAATTTCCAAACCGCGGCCCTGCCAAAGACGCGTCCTGAGTCTTGAAGGCCGGCAAACCGTGGGTCATCGTTCTCTGGTGGGGAGAGCTCTTCCACATGTTATGAGCAATGCTACTTAAGTGTACACTCCAGAGTCAAGCTGCGTACAACACAGAGCAGACGAGTGTGGCGCTCTACGTGCGGTTTTCGATTCTCGACGATTGGCCCCCCGTGCTCACTGTGGTTAACCATTCCGGCAAGTACTGCCTAAACACAACCAACTAGTATTGTCCAGTATCAGTGCATTCGCTGCTGTTATGGCCGTCGACCTCAACGGTGGTATTCCAACTGTTCGCAGTTTGGAGGCAACCATTGCTGCACTGTGCTGCCGAATGCCACTTCCAAGACTGAAACCCTGTTTCCCAAGGCTCCGAAGCCATACATGTATATATATATATATATGTATGTATGTATGTCTGTCTGTACGTATGTATATGTATATGTAAATGTGTATATGTATCTTATACATGCACATGTTCTTCTGTTTCTTTATGTATGATTAAACACATATCTATATGTATGTGTAGAGACAGTTCTTAACTTAAGCAGATCTTCATGCATACTAGTACTTGTACTAGTACTCGTAGTAGTAGTAGTAGTAGTAGCAGTAGTAGTAGTAGTAGGAGTAGCAGGAGTAGTAGTAGTAGTAGTAGTAGTATCGCCGTCGTCGCTGTCGTAGTCGTGACCGTAGTCGTAGCAGAAGGCGTGGTGGTGGTATAGTAGTAGCAGCAGTAGTAGTAGTTGTTGTTGTTGTTGCAGTAGTTGTTGTGGTTGTGGGTTGTAGGTTGTTGGTGTCGGTGCTGGTGTTGGTTCTGGCGTTGGTGTCGGTGTTGGTTTGTTGTTGTTGTTGTCGCAGTGGTTGTGGTTGGTGTTGGTGTTGGCGTTGGATTTGCTGGTGCTGGTGCTGGTGCTGGTTGTTGCTGTTGCTGTTGCTGTTGCTGCTGCTGCTGCTGCTGTTGCTGTTTTTGTTGTTGTTGTTGCTGCTTCTGCTGCATCGTTTGTTGCTGTTGCTTTTATTATGTTGATGTTGCAGTTTCTGTTGCTGCTGCTTTTGTTGGTTGCTCTTGTGGTTGTTAGTGTTTTTGTCACTCTTGTTATTGTACTTGTTCACCTAGTTAGTGGTCCGCACAAGCTAGGAGGCTCCTGGATTCACCTTGTCAGTGGTCGGCACAGGCTAGCTGCTAGACGGCTCCTGGATTCAACAAGCTGGGAGGTTGCTGGATTCACCTTGACGGGGTCCACACAGGCTGATTTCACCTTGTTAGCGGCCATGTCGAACCCGGGTTCGGGGAACTCTCTGTTTCGAACCCTGAACTCTATGTTCGACCCTGGGTTCGGGAACTCTAATGTTCAAACCCTGGGTTCGGAACTCCAATGTTCGAACCCCGGGTTCTTGTTTTGCTAGTGTTGTTCTTCTTGTTCTTCTTGTTGTTGTTGTTGGTGCTGGTGGTGCTGGTGGTGTGTTTTGTTTGTTGTTGTCGTGCTCGTGGGGGTGCTTGTGGTGGTGGTGGTGGTGGTGGTGGGGTTTTCGGCCACTTTTAGGCGCCGTGATGGGGATGGTGGGAGCGGTTTGGGTTGTGGCATCAGTCTGCTCATTCTCGTCAGCGCATCCCCCTTCAGTATCGTCATCGTCGCCGCTGCTATCGTCGTTGTCACTTCAGGTTTTCGTGCCTGCGCCCCATTTTTTCTTTGCAGACCCTTAAGTGCAACGAACCAGGAAGCCCTCCACGGTTATCCTGGCATTTTCCGACGTCTTCGGCCCGTACTCAGGTCGGACAGCCACTTTGAAGCTCAAGCAACTCTTAGTACGACTAGGGAGGGTCTAAAAGTTGTAGTGATGTAACATGTTTGCAATATCTTCCGCCCGTATTTCTCGCATAATGCTGGATGCTCCGAAATGTTGCTGAACCTTCGGCCACCAGCTTGAATTACTTACCACTACTCTTTGCTATCATCACTAGTGCTCCGGCCAGCGCTCGGTTACAACTATCAATGCTTCGAAACACGCAAGCTGGATGTTTTGCTTGGCTTATCAGTCTGACACTTCATGACTCCAAAAGTTGAAAGCCTGCCGTCTGCCAGGGCTGCCAGGGTTCAGGGTTTGAGACTCAAACCTAGGCTTCAGGGGAAGCTCTTGGGAGCCACCGCTTCTGGCGGGGTTTGGCCGCGGGTTGCAGGCGTAAGGGTATCCACAAAAGACAATACGCCAAGAGCCAAGACAGCGCATTACTACCCTTGCATGTGGCTTTCGTCTATCGGTTCCCATCATACCGAACTAAGGATGGATTGGTGACAGCAGGCCCAGCAAGCCCTTCCAAATCCTAAGCAAACCTTCAGGAAACGGAGCCCCCTACAAACGGTACATACAAGCAGGGCGCCACCGCCGGATCTGCGACCAGATGGCGGAAGCCGTCCCCAACAGCCTCGTTTGCATGCCGGCAGTTCGAAGGCAATAGACGGTTTTGGATTTAGACGTGAGCCGTTTTCACCATGTCGGGTTTGGAGATGTTCAGGATGCAACAGCCAAGGCCTCCAGGATCTGGAGCGCGCAATTCTAAATGCGCTGAGAAGTGGGTTTAGGATGACAGGAAGCTACATCGTGCAGCGGTTGTACATGAATGAAGAATGCCACCGTGGGCTGATGCGATGATGTTCAAACTTTCCTCAGTTTCGGTGTTGTCACTCACCCATTGAGTATGGCCTGCAAAAAGCACCCCCCCAAGCTGCCAATGCATTCCGGACCTCGTGCAGATGTCATGGTCTATGCCTCACGACCCTGGCCCAAACGCCGAACTTTTGACTTCTCGATTTGCGGAAGTCTCACCGGACCACCTTAATTCATGAGCTACAGGGCTAAGCAGCAGTTGAGGTTTTCGGCTTTCAGAGGTTTGACTGTTCAGATGTTGACGGCTTCCGATGCCGAAGCCTGGCAACACTCCACCAGCAGGCTAATGAACCGTATCTTGGACTTCTGAACCCCAAGGTGAGACTGGCACAACCATACTACAATCGATGGTGTCGTGAAAATGTGGTAATGAGACTCTCCTGACAATGCCCAGAGTCAACACGCATAGCCGAGTAGGCACTCAATGATGAACCTAAACCTTGCTGTGCTCCCGCAACCCTACACCCTGATGCCTCTTTCTAAGGACCTTTTCCATGGCGATCCTGTCGCCCCCGATTATTCTAGCAGCAGCTGGGCGAGCTTGCGGCTGAAATTGCACATGCCGAAACTTGGCGCAGAGCACTGTGAGAGGGCTCACCATGGATACAAGCAAAATAATCACAGTAATGGTAACAAAAATGATTAGTAGCAAGATTCTTATTCGTTGCAGGGCTTCAGGCTCGAGGAATAAGAAGGAAGCAGAGGTTGGGGACGTCGTTCGGTGCTTCGCCCACCCGCCCCTATAGGCCATGAAGTAAGCAGCTTCCCTGCGATCCAGGAAGATGCTGTATCGGATCAGGTATCGCTACAGCTGGGGCAGCTTGTCTTCATGTTCAGGTTTACGCCAGGAAATTGGGGGGGTTTTTCGAAGCATGAGCCTCAGGGATGGGGAGACCTTGCAGACTCGCTTATGCATTGACTTTGACAAAGTTTCTTTTTAGTTCAAAGCTCCTTCCGGACGTGGGTGATCGGTGGTGATTGCAGCCGATTTTCCCAGCCGCGCGATCTGAAGGGAGCATGGCTAGCTGATGGGGGCTAGAGTTTCACCCATGCTTCTCCTGCTCTGAACGCATGAAGACATGAACCACAGGGTTCAGTGAGCTTTGGACTCTAGACTCTAGACATGCACGGGCACAAGGACCAGAAAGCTGAAGTCTTCAACCTTGAGCCGCCTGAAGCCTCAAAGCTCCATGCTCCAAAAGCCCGCTTCAGGAATCCTGGCTCCACAGATCCAAAAGCTCACAGATGCCCTTGCGGCAAAATACCCGGAGGTGCAACGTGTTCGGCTGGGGAGGCTTTACGGTTCCTTAATTTCGGAAAACAAAGATGGGCACAGATCACACTCCCAATCCTACGAAGTAGCGCTGCAGCAAAGCACTACTACCTTGGGCGGTGGCAACACCATCCGCCACCGACCACAACCACTACAGCCCAAATCGGCATAGTCGTGACGACGAAATCCAGTATCATCATATTGTGATGGGTGTTGGAGTTTGTATTGAATGCCTGAGCATTCGAGCCTCCTCCGCACATGTATCTAAGGTGTGGCCATAGTCATAGTACCTGAAGGCTGGCCCAGACTCGACCTAAACGGATATACCATTTCACGCACAAAGCCCTCGAGCATAGACCCACCTGAGCTCTAAATGACTCTAGACTCCAAATTGTACGCGACGGAGAGGTGCCGATGTTTGCCTACGGCTTTTGCTTCGGCGGCTATGTTGTAGCGGCTCGCATGGTTTCTGCTTGAACTCGTCAACAGCTGTTCCTTTCTTCCGACAGTTCTGATCTCTGGGTCCAACCACACTCCTGAGAGCATCGCTGGATGCAAGGGTTGCCCCGTTCCTTAAGCCGGCACGGGGAGAGAGAGAGAGAGAGGGCGGGAGCGGGAGCGGGAGCGAGAGCGCAAGAAAGAGAGAGAGTGAGAGTGGTAGTCATTGGGACCCCCAAGCCAACCGCTCACTAGCACATTGGGAGGGTTGGGCGGGCCAATGGCCTGAGGGTCGCGCAGCGACCCCTAAGCCTCCTGAAACATGATCAATCGTTCTTGTCGGAAGTCCTTGTCAGCGAGAGCATATGTTTGTTACACTCTGTCATCGTATACTTTACGGCCGTAGCCTATGTGACGAACTACGCTCGCATCTCACTCTCCAATACCCGTTCAACATGTTCGGGTAGGCTTGAAGCTCGGGGGACGAGAGAGATAGGGAGAGAGTGAGACAGAGAGAGAGCGAGAGAGAGAGAGTGAGCGAGCGAGCGAGCGAGTGAGTGGGGCGGTGCAGAGGTCCTGGCAGGGAGACACAAAGGACCGCCCTTCCAGCGGGGAAGGAGTTTCAGGCAGACTCGAACCACTGGCAGCATGCTGACTGCGTATCCTTCGTCTGTGCTTGAGAAGAAGCCGAGGCAGAAGAGAGAGACAGAGACAGAAAGGGCCGGGTGTAAACACTAAATCCAAGGCGAAAGCCAGCACGTTGGGTGCCTTCCGCGGCGTGGTCGGCTTCCATCCCTCTCTTCTTGTCGGTCGCACGGCTGGAGATCCCGATGCTGGTTTGTCTTATGTGTTTGACGTTTGGCGTGATTCTTACTATCGGCCGTGATTGCAACTCTGAGCCTGTGCTAGGGTCATGGTGATGATGATGGCGATGGCAAAAGAGATTCGTTAGTAAATGAAAGCGTTTTGCCACAAGGCTAGAAACAACTATGCTTTCTATCTGGACAGACTGGACTTCCCAGACCCCTGCTTCGACCGCGTCTGAAACTCCGAAGGGAAGCCCACGCCCTCAAGATGCCGGGCTTGCCGCACCTTTGCGAGCCCAAACGCCCAGCAAGAAGAACTATCGTATAATCATCATCGTCATAATAACAATAATTATAATGATTACGGTAATAGCAATAAGATGCATCAGAATCATCACCATCATAACAGTAGTAGTTGTCGTTGTAGTTGTGGTCGTAGTCGTAGTCGTCGTCGTATACTGATTACAGCCATATTAATGCTATCGTAACCACGCAGTTTAAATGACAACCACGAACAATAGCAATAGCTGTCGCAGCAACATAACAGAAATAATAAACTGAGTAGTAACGTTCGTTGTGCCGACAGTTTCCATGGCGACAACAATAACCATAAGAGCACTACCCTAAACCCTAAACCATTGTGTGGAGCCTTGCCTGCTACGTGCGAGTGTGAGCGTTGAAACCGACTCGCTCAGTATCCGAATGTGGTCTCCCTAAACCGTAAACCCTAAACCTCCCCCCACTGTCCTTTGTTTCGGTGGCCTGCTCGCAATCGCCAGGCCCAGGTTTCCCAGGGCTTGGCTTGGCTACGGGGTTAGGCTTTAGGAAGCTTTCTGGAAAATACCATGAGGAAGGCTAAACTCCTGAAATCCTAAACCACATCCGATAGTCCTCTGGTATGCCGTTCCTCATATGGGTAGTTGTCAAAATTCTGGTCCCTTCTTGGGCACCCTAAATATTAGGTGCCGTATTATAATAGGGACCCAAAAAGGGACCCTAATTTTAACAACCACCCATACGTGTGTGATCTTCTTTGTCGTAGTGGCTGAGATCTTAAGCTAGGAAAAACTTGGTGGGGTATTGGTCTCCTCTAGGTTGTACACTTTAGTGCGAGCTTGTTGTTATGACCACCAACCCTGTTCGAATGGTTTTACCTCATTGCAGACCTTGAACCACATCCCTCGCCGGTGCGTCCGAGTGTGAGCGCCGTAACCACATCCGCTAAAGCCGTGTTAACGATGTCCCCCAAAAACGGTACCGAGCCTGCGTGCTGAAATCCGTGCCTGCATTGTGCGAGAGTGCGATTCGAAATACGGTACCTGGTTTTCGGAAACTCCCGTTTGAGAGTTCGATGAATCTCACTGCCCAGCTTGAGAACGTCAGTCTCCTAGGGTCTAGGGTTGAAACGCTTAGGGTGCGCGACAACTCGTCTGTCCTCTCAATCTCAAATGCCTGCTTCGGAAGACGACAAGACGACAGTTGATGCACTGCAGGCTGTAAAGCTTAAGCCCGAAACCAATGGCTGTGGCTCAAGACTCGTTTTACAGATCTCGTATGGCTTCATTTCACGCCAGGTTTACAGCACACGGTTTTTGTTGATGGTGTCGAGGGCACTGAAGTCACACGCGTCCCCCATGTCCCTCAGCCTGAAAGCCTTCATAAATCTCCCTTAGAGGACCGCTGGGGGTTGATGCAACCTGAGGCATCCTAGGGCTCCAGGCCCGATTCCGTGGAAATCATGGCTCTTGCGACCGAGCTGCGGCTTCAGCAGCTGGAGGCCCGCTTGAGTCAGGTCGAGGCGGCTTTGAGATCCATACAGCAGCCAGCGGCCAACGGTGACAGTGGCAGGGAAGAAGATCCGCTCAATCACCTCGAGACTACTCAAAGGAACCTGGAAGATGGCTGCAGCGTCTCCTCCAGTGAGCTTGTCCATACACAGTCGGAACGCTTCGAAGAGGCTCTATTCACATCAGACGGAGATGAGATACGTGCTGGAATTAAGACCAAAGGGCCGTGCTATGAGCTTAAGCACTCCGTTTGGGATGCCTGCCTGTTCATCGGACTGCCAACTTTGAGCAAGTGGGATTCCGCACTGGCTGGATTTCTGCTGCTATTGAACATGTTCACTCAGATCGCCTTCGTTTTCATCGTCCGTCGCCGCATGTTGGAGGGTGTTCTACAACCAGATGAGCTAACAGAGTACCTCCAATTCAGGACGAAGGTGGCCCACGATGTGAAATATGCCGACCTCGTTGGAGGTCGTTCAATGGCAAGGCAAGTTTGCAGCCAGGATGAATCCCTTCAGTGGGCGAATTCGCAAACAGACGTAATCTCGGACCTAAATGACTACATCTCTATCGGACCTATATTGGCGCTGTTGGCTATCGGATGCTGGCTGTCCACGACCCTTCGGGAGTTGTTCAACATCATGGGATTCGTCAGCGCCATCCGAGGCTACCCACCAGGCGAGATTACCGTGATAGCACCCAAAGAGGACGGCGACAGCGGGCATGTTGTCATCACGAAGATATCAACATGTCGAAAGTACATGGTTTACATCTTCGTCGCATTGCCGCGTTTGGTGGTGGGTGTTTGTTTGGCGATCACAGGTACAAGTTACCTTGCGAACACCCTGAACCTGGCAGACTTGATCCTCAATGCGGTAGCCCTGGCATTCATCCTCGACATCGATGAGCTGATCGAGTCGGCCTTTATGCCTAGAAGGGCGCGCTTCCTGCTGAACGCCTTGGGGACGCTGCCTATCGCCCGCTTGGAGCTCCCAGGTCTTGCCCACTTGGGTGGGGGCTTCCAGGAGCGCATGAAGAATTTGCTCAAAGTAGCACTTCTTCTTCTGGGTCTCTCTTTGGCTTGGGTGTGTTTGCTCCAACCACTTCACGACCGGGTGCGGCTGGCACACAACATTCTCTGCAGCGGCAGGCAAGACTTCATCTACACGGTCAATGCGGCTACTGGACTGGTCGAAGCTACACCTACTTTCTCGGACAACGTTCCCTTGACTGCCAACCAGAAAAGTGTGATGAGACTGGCAGAAGTGGATTTGTTTTCCATTCCACATTGGTACACCCAGGACGCGATTGACACGTTCCAGAAGAGCGGAGCACCAGCTATCCTTCGCAAAGGCGATGGCGAGGAGGCCAGCATGGACTTGCTCTTCGAGCTGTTGATGTTGGCGAAAAGTGATGTCGCAATGGCTGCTGCGCGTCTCCCCTGCATGGATGAGGCATTTCCGGCTAGCCTTATCCGGGATCACTTGAGGCACATCACGAACAACACTGTGGGCAGCTGCATGGAATTGGCAGAGAAGCCCGATCTGTGCGCGGACATTAGCATGAACACCCTGCGCTCCCTGTGCCCGCAAACTTGTGGTTGCGATGAGCCTATCAATTCTGCAGCTGCGGCATTCGCGACAGTTCCCTATGGCTGTCCGAAAATGTGCATGCCACAGAGGGCGACTTCGTTGAAGATGAAACATGCACCTTGCACAGACATGACCTCCGAGCAAATGGCATCGAGCAACTATATCAAACAATATTTTCACGGTCTCTATGAGGTGCAGCTCGGGAATGACGAGTTCCGGGATGCCCGCACAAAAGATTACATGATGAGCTTGAACAGCAGCTATTACAGCCTTCTGCCAGGCCCCAACAAAACGGAGTCGTTGCTGAAAGCCGGGGAGTTCTACAGAAGCGGTCGCTGGCATGACGCACTGGCAAATGCGAACTACATGCTAGGCCTTGATATCCCACATCCGCGCGGGCTTACGGGCTGTGCTTTCTTGGATTCTGAAGAAGTCCAAGCGGTGGCAGGTGGTGGCTTCTGTGTTCCGCGCACGGATGGAGATCTTGTCGTGTCTCTTCGCCCTCAATGCCCGGTGACCTGTGGCTGCAAAGAAGATGAGCGCGACTGCCCGGGAACTTGCCCGAAAGACTAGCAAGGCCTAGCGGTCTTTCTCTCGGTCTTGGGCTGTACCGCGAAGTGAAGTTTGGTCGACTGACCAGTGCGGACCTCACCTGGACCGAGTTCTGCCGAGAGTGAATGTTGCAATCGAAATCCGGGAAATGGAGGACCAGCGATTTGCTAAGCCCTGCAGGGGCTGCGGAGCGGCTGCAGCACCAGAAGCGAAAACCGCATATGAAACATAGGGAGGAGTCTGAACAATTGGTACCAGCACACCCTTCCGTCCTTAGCATTTTCATATCAGTATGGTTTTCTATACCGCCAAAATAACTCTGCAGACCTTGCCAGGCTTGTCCGAGTGTGAGTGTCAAAAAAATAACTCTGTCGGAAGTCTTGAGGCCCCTACAGTAGTCGGTAACCCGAGGCAAGCTGCAATACTCACCGCACGGCCAAAACGAAGAAGACTTGGCCAAGGACGAGCTTTGCAGATGGGTGGTTTGTTGTCAGATATTTCATGGCACGGTTTTGGGATGAAGATTTAACAGAGATGCTGCAAAAAAGGAACAGGGGAGCTGCATGTTTAGTTGACTTTGGTGAAGATGTCACAGGCCAGCTCGAGTTCGTGGTGGTTACTTTTATGGGGCGACCGATGCTGGGCATCTTTGCGAAGTAGAGTTTCTTAGCTGTTCAGGCGCATCATCCCAAACTACGTCGGGTGAGGGAACAAGGACATCCGTTTCCTTCGTTTTAAAATTGTAACAGCACATGACTGGAGTCTGCACAAGTTGAAATCCTTCGCGAGGGCGAGCCCAACAAAGTGTTGAGTTCGAGGCTCCAGTCGTCATGCTTCGGGCTCAAGGCTTGTATATTGGAAGGGTCGTGGGAGCTTCTCTAGCTGAGCAAGTAGACCTGAAACCTTCGGGAACTTTCGTGGCATGTAGAACTTCATATCACCGTTACCCATGCGCAGGAGGTTCGATGTCCTCAACTGATGATCCCGGCCTCCAATGACGACAACCATGTCAAGCCAGGCCGGTCGCAGCCATTCTGAAAGGGTCTGTGGCAAAGGTAATTCGGATTTTCTTTACATCATGGTCGGGTATGTATTGCCTGGAATTATTTCCCTGGCTATGCTACCTTCGTAGGTTACAGGGAAATTTCAAGGATCAGACAAAGATCGACCTCCCGAATTCTTTCATGATGTTCTTCTGATCACTCCCTGCGCACGTGCCTTTTGTCGTATGTTGTGCATGCAGCAGCATGGCGCGAATAGGCAATGAATGTTTCTAGAGGAACCTAGAGGAATTCCGAGACAGGGGGCCTTTGGTTGCTGTCGAGGCTCTCTGACTTTCGATGGATTTGGTATGCATCGAAAACACTATGATGCCTCACTCGTATGGAAACCCTCCTCCTAAGCTGTAGAGGTGGCGGGTTCATGAGCATCGTTACGGCCGCCCACCCCGCGAGCAAGTCAGTCGTCTACGAGAAGCTTGTCTCGCAATTTTCGGAAGTCGCTGAAGCTCTCTGGTGCTCAGTGCTTTCTTGGCATGTCGGATGTGTTTCACGAAGGTGTAGCTGGACAGGCTGCGACGAAACCTTATTTCATATCCTACATCTGAGAGCCGTCTTTGTCAAAGAGGGACGAGCATGATGTGCAAGCAAGCTTTCGGAGCAGTTATCATGGGATTTTCGGAGTGAGTCAGTGAGGATCCTCAGCCTTCAGGGTGTAGGATCCTACGAAACGGCTTGGGGGGTCCCGCTCCACAAAAAGTATTTCTAGGGCTGAAGGCTTTGGAGCCCTACTGGTCATGCCATGTCTGGCACGGGCGTGAAGGCTCTTACGTTGGCATTCCAGATGGACTGCTTGGTGCTTGAGTTGTGCTTTGTGTGATGTTAGCGTGCACGCGTGCAAACTGTACCTGTTCGCATTACACTTGACGTACCTGAGACTGGATGGCTCAACGACATGTTGTTTGTTTGTGTGGTGGCTTGTTTGTTTGTTTGTTTATTTGATGTGTTGCCTGCCTGGCTGTCTGCCTGTGTGCCTGTTTGGTTTGGTTGGTTTGCTGTGCTCGTTGTTTGTGTGGTTGTTTGTTTGTGCTGTGTTCGAGCTTGTCTGTCAACGCATAGTTCGTTTCGCTGGTCGTGGCAAGTAGACCGTCATGCAATGCTTTTCCTGTAAGACTTGTTTGCTGCGATTTGCTTCATGGCTAACAAGCATTGTCCATGTTTCTATTGGAGCGTTCTTGCTAACTGCACCGTGCGACTTTGCACATGACATGGAATGACATGACTTAACTATCATTTAGGAGCACGTCCGAAAAAGCCCCCTGGTCTTGTGGACTTCTTGTGGCTTGGTGTCGAGGAACATGGTCCATGGCTGGATGACTCGGGGTGCAGATGACAAAATGATACCGCAGAAGGCAAGGGCAGCTGACTGGCTGTTTTGATGTGGGTGTTGGACCATGATTCGCTCAGCCTGTAGGGCACTGTAGGATAAATACAGGGGATTTTTGATGGCAGTGTCGATCAGGAAGGGCATAGTGTTTTGCTGGCGAAACTTGCGCAGGCCCCGCGGCTCCATCGTTTGGCACGTTCACAGGCGTTTTCCTTTGCGCGCAGTTTGTCCTCGGGCAAAAAAATGTACCGGCACCAGCGCAAATCGAAGGCCAACCAAGCGTGAATTACTGACATTTGCTTGCTTGGTTCTCCTCACATCACAAAATCGTACCATTACCTTCAAGAGCTGACAAACTTGTTCTTCTTTTGCTTCCTGATCTGCACCGTGTGGCAAGTGTGTAGTTTCATGCTCTTGTTGGGTGTAGGTAGAGGATGCGGGACATGAGGGCGTTGCAGATCTTCGTGGACCCTGAAGCCGCACTGCGAACCGTTGCAGGAAGGCGTGGAGACCGTCATGGAATCCCAGGTGGAAGAAACAGATCGGGCGTTTCAGAGCTGGGCCTTCTCCTCAAGGTTACGTTTTTTCATTTTTCCCCCATTTGCGAAGGGTTTCCTTTGCCATGGGTATCGCCCTAAATTCCGGAGCTGGGTTATGTGGTCTCGAGTTGTTCAAGATTCAATCCCCAAGGCCTGTGTATAACGCCTTGACTAAATGTTGTTTTTCGCTCTTTCCAATTTGATGCTGTGGAGCATGTGACGAAGGACCACCACACACCAAGGTTTGAATGCATGTAGGCTGTCATAGTCATAATGCGTCATAGGATATGCAGGATATAGAGTTTGTCACATTAAACCGCAGGTTCAAATAGTAGGATCCCGATACAGACACCCCTCCCGCCCCCAGATTAGTAGACATGAATAGGAACCCTTCGGACCCTTCGTTATTGGAACAAATCCGAAAGCCTGAAGCTTTAAGCCTTCGGCAAGGAAGCCGTGAACCGGTCAGCTCCCGGGGTTCCGAGTGTGAGAGCACAAAGGCCTAAGCCCAAGCCATCCTAAAACTCTTACCCATAAACCCCTGAATCCCTGAACCCTAACCCCAGATGTAGACCCTGAAAGGGTCCCTGCATTCCTTTACCAGGCCTCTGCGCTGAAGCTGGCTGCCGAGTTTTTCCTGCAGCTGGCACAGCCGTCCTCGTAGAAGCCACGGTGCGGCGACGGAAGATCGAGAGAATAGGGTTTCAGGGGTCCTCAAACGAACTTTAGGGCTTTAAGGTTTGTGCAGGAGCCTTGCTCGGAGTTTGGGACTTGTGTGGGGTCTTGGGCGAGCTCCACGTGTTGAAGATGTTTGGGGCTCATCAAAAATGGTTTGGCTTGCTACTGGTGTTTGACGGCGGCATTCATAGTAGCCATGCTCGGGTGATCAGCAAAGCACTGCCAAGCCATGTAGTCGCGACAGTATGTTGGCTTTATGGTATTCGGTGTCCCAGCTTCTGTCAGAGATCGCAGAGTTTTGTTGATGAAGGGACCCTTTGTCGGCGGGCGTTCAGGTGAAATGAAAGAGCTGCAGATTCGGATAGAGCCTTAACGAAGTACAGTATCCCCGCACTTGCACTCGGAACAGATGCACAGCGTGCATGTACAGAGGGCGATCTTGCCGGAACGGAGCATGACTCGCTGCAACCTGTGAACCTGGATTAAGAAGGTTTCAAGTTGTTTGTTTTATCATGTTTTATCCAGGCTTTCAGGAAAACGGTTTGGAAACCACTGTCTGTATTGCCAAACTGGCAGCGAGGTGACAGGCAGACAGCTTGAGCAGCGTACCTTTTGGCTCATTCCCATGTACTTGCATGGGAACGCATGAGTTAGGCGCCGTTTGCTGTGCGGGAGCAAAAGCAGTGCAGGCGACACGACAGCCGCGTTGGCATTGAAAGCAGGGAGCATGCAGACCCCTAACAGCCCATTGGATTTTGCATGCTGGAAAGGGCTTTATGCAGTTCAAGCTCGGAGTTTGTCGAGATCTTTCTGTATCTAATGGGATGCTTGTTGTAAGGACTCCCAATATCGAACCCGTGATGACAAGGAACTCGCAGGCGGCATCAGGATAGGATTTGCAGGGGTATCTATTGTTTGTCCTAGTTCACGGAGGCACAATGCCGCTGCCCCATGACTACCCGAAGCTGTTGAATCGATACTCGAGGAGCAACAGCTACCTGGTCTGGTCAAACTCATCGTGTTCTCTACACCGGCTGTTTGCGAAGCCAGACCCTGATGAAACTGCGCCCTTGCAGCCTTAAACTTCTTAAACCCCCGCAAGCCCATGAGTCTACGCTAGCTGTGCTGAGGATCTACAGTGGTCGTAGCTGGTGTGCCGCCAGGTCGCGCGGCTCGTTGTGCCTGTTTTCTCCTGAACCCTAAAGCCCTTGCCTAGTCTGGTCCGTCCGAGTGTGAGCGCCGAAAGCCCTTGCCTAGTTGTAGCCCTCGGCAGGTCTTGAGGTTGACCCAAAAGCGACGCTTGTTTCCCAGCTGCTCCGAACACGATGTAAGCGCCCGCATGTGAGGCATGGTGCCGGTGGCTGGTTGGATTCCCAAGCAAAGCTAAGGCCGAAGAGGACAGCGAGGGAGCTGGCAGCTAGACGCCGGGTTCTTCTAAAGTGCGGCTGCTTTTCGAGAAAGCATTTAGCAGAATTGGGTCGCTGGAGTCTAGATGGATCTGCGGTTCTTATGGTTGTTGCACTTCGCTATTGTTTCTGTTTTGCGAACTTTCCGTTGCGTTGTTCGTCTCAGTGACAACCTCAACAGACTGCGTCGAACCTGTGTTTGGTCACATGACGGGGTCGCAGCGGTGCCACTATGTCGTCGCACTGTGCCCGAATTGCGTTCGTCGCGGCGGTGCCTTGCTTTAGACACGGACGTCGAGTTTGCGGGCTCCTTAGCATGACGGAGGGCTAGAACAATACATCGAGTTCTGAAAGCTGCAAGTCGCGCCATGTCGCAGAGGGTCTGAGAAAGTTACGGGGGAATTGGGGCTGGACTCTGCGGTTCATCGCAGTGTAACAGCGGCTCCTGCATGGCGACGGTGGAAGTGTTGAAGGGTTAGAGTAAAACCTAGCGGTGCCAGATAATCCCCCACCAAGAAAAGCGACGGACTCCCACGGATCTCGCGCGAGGATGCCACTGAATTATGGCTGCTGAGACCTCGCGGCGCGGAGATCTGGAGGATGTTTGAAGCATTTGGAAACACATGTCGGTTGATGGATTTAGATCTGTTGGCAGTCTTGCACAGTCACTCGTTCTCCTGGCCTAGCCTAGAAGGTGAGACGTTACTAATTACGACGACGACGACTACTACTACTACTGCTATTGCTACTGCTAGTGCTACTGCTGTTGCTGCTGCTGCTACTACTACTACTACCACTACCACTACTACTACTACTACTCCTACTGTTAGTCCTACTACTACTACTACTACTACTACTCCTACTCCTACTCCTACTCCTACCCCTACCCCTACCCCTACCCCTACTCCTACTCCTACTCCTACTCCTACTTTACTACTCCTACTCCTTCTCCTACTCCTACTCCTACTCCCACTACTCCTACTACTACTACTACTACCACTACCACTACCACTACTACTACTACTACTACTTCTTCTTACAACAACTACTACAACCTGCTGCTACTGCTCCTACTCCTAATACTACTACTCCTGCGGCTGCTGTTACTGCTACGTCTACTACTACTACTACTACTACTACTACTACTACTATCACTACCACTACCACTACCACTACCACTACCACTACTACTACTACTACTGCTACTGCTACTGCTACGGCCACTGCTGCTACTACTGCTACTACAACTACTACTACTGCTACTACTACTACTACCCTACAACTACAACTACGACCGCAACAACAACAACAACTACTACTACTACTACTACCACCACTGCTTCGGCCACCACCACCACCACCACCACAGCCGTCTTTTGTTACGGCTGTTTCACTACCAACACTACCACCACGACGAGGATGACTATTACTACGTGCACTACAGTCGTTTGGTCCTTGGAGTTTCTATATTTGCGAAACATCGCTCCGAGATGATGAGCTTTTTCCGGCGCTTCAGATGCCAAACCATGATCAGTGCAAATGCTGACTCTCTCGGAGCCTGAATAAGGGTGTACCAGCGAAGTATCTACTTCAAAGGTCAGGACATGGCAAAAGGAACTCTTTGAAGTAACTTTGTCACCACCGGACTCCAGGTAGTTGTTTCTGTTTTCGTCCCGCCGGCGTTTACAGAGCCGGTTTCGGGGCTGGGCAGTGTAGAGTGCACATGCGACTTGAATTTCGCAATGGTCTCATCTGAATTTGTAGGATGCGACGACAAGTGTGAAGCGCTGGCAGAATCTGCACAGCAGATGGGCAGAATTCTCACATGCACGGCACTTTGGGCAAGTGGCAAAGCAAACACTGACACGGTATTGATACGGTACTACCTTTACTACAGCATACAGTGGGCTCAGTGGGCGCTGGCTACTCGGCGGTTTTATCCTCCCTACTACGTCCTCATTCTGATTGACTAGGCACAACCGTATCGAAGTCGTCGGGCCTGGTGCATCTTGTGCACATGAGAGTCTATGGCTGTTTCCCTCTCTCTCTCTCTCTCTGTGTCACTCTCACTCTCTCTCGCACTTTGTTGCTCACTGCTGTCCCCTGCAGACACAAAAACTCCACAGCTCAGACATACCTAGCGGATGTTCACTACCTGCCATCCTTGCTTTCGCAAGCGCCCCTTGTAGGCTGAAGGCTTGGGGTCTCCGGGATTTTGTTGACCAGAACAAACTTGCTGCTGGCCCAAAACTTCCTGCACGACATTTAGCGTGAAGCACATGCCGTAAGATGCGCGTGCAGCCATCGATTTCCGAGTGCTTCTTCCCAACACGACCTTAACGGCTGGCATGCACCCAACTTGTGCAGGGTAGTTTGCATGCGCGTGAATGGCAGGTTGCGTATGGTTGCGTCATAGCTCAGATTGGGTGGAGTTTGCATATCGACCTTTCATGTGAATCCTGACCTAGCTCGGGTTTCGTCAAGGCATTTGTTTGCGGTTTTTGGAAGGCTCGGCCCCCTCACATCCTAGACGGTGTGGCCTGGCTGTGATTTCGGGCCTTCGTGCTTTCATCCTGCCTGTTGTGAGTAGTCGAACCGAGAGAGACCTCGTCTAGCATAAACAAAGCAAACTTCGGATATTCGAGCCATCTCGTAAGCCAAAAGGCCCTGGCCATCTGTACAGGTCCGCTCTTGTCCCGCCACACGAAAGCCAGTCAGGATCTCGATGCCATGCCCAAAAGCAGCAACAGCAGCAGCAGCAAAAGCAAAAGCAACAACAAAGATTGCCACGACATCGAGTGTAGCAATGGTATGGATATCGCTTCATCACGGTGATGGCTACTAATGCTGCTACATACGGTTATGTGCTAGTCTTGTACCTAGCGCCTGATAGCGCCGAGCCCTCAACACACTTACTGCCATCATGGATTCCAGTTTTCGCATAGCGACATCACAACATCAACTAGCATGCCCTGTAAGTCCACCCTTTGCTGCTGCCTGCATTACTTCTATTTCTTGATGGTTCCATTTCATAAAAGCATGTCAGACAGCATGAACTCAGAATGTTAGTACCGTAGCACTGGTATTCGCAACTCTGAAAAACAGTAACACAATCTGCTAGTATCACCATGCTTGGACTTGGTTTACAGCCCGCGGGAAGCCAGCCTCGAATCAGGCAGAAAGAAAGGACAAAGTAGCTTGCGCGAATGAGCGGACGCGGGTGCAAACAAAAGCCATCGCGTGCCGATCTTAAACAAGATGAAATATTAATATTGAAATTTTGAAAAGTAGACTTGGCATGTTCTTCGCCAAATCGCGTGGCGCTGCGCGGTGCGTCTGCAATGGCAAGTTTTTGGGATGTGGAATACACTTCATCCTCGTGTTCCTAGTGTGGTCTCACCCCTCCGGCTAGTGGATTAGATTTAGGCAGATGTTTCGGTGCGTTTTCTAGGTCTGCAAATTCGGTAGATGGAGCTGAATTCGGTAGATGGAGCTGAGTTCTGAAGCCCTTTAACAGGAATAATTATCTAATAAAACGGTGTCGTGCTGGTTGCGTCCGTGATTCTGCACGCACCCCTCCCCCCCTGTAACTTGGTCCTTTTCCGCGTTTCTTCGTGAAAGCGTCTTGCATGGTTGTCTCGCGTGATTAAAATCCTGGAAACTTTAGTGTCGCGAGCGCTTTTGGTAGCTTTGGGAAATCTCGCGTTAATCAAAGTCTACAGGTTTCTGGTGGAGGCTCCAGTGCATTCCTTGCTGAATGAAGCCAAGTATCAGTTGCATGTCCGGGTTCATGTCCGGGTTCGTGTCCGGTTCGTGTCTGGCTTCGTGTCCGGTTCGTGTCTGGGTTCGTGTTTGGGTTAGTGTCCGGGTTCGCGTCTGGTTCGCGGCCGTGTCCGGGTTCGCGTCCGGTTCGTGTCCGGGTTCATGTCCGCGTTCGTGTCCGGGTTCGTGTCCGGTTCGTGTCTGGTGAGTGTCCGGTTTCGTGTCGGGTTCGTGTCTGGTTCGTGCCTGGTTCGTGTCCGCTTCGTGTTTGGTTCGTGCCTGGCTTCGTGTCTGCTTCGGGTGTGGTTCGGGTCTGGGTTCGTGCTTAGTTCGGGTTCGTATTCGGTCGTATTGGGGTTCGTGGTTGGATTGATGGCTGATTTGTTTTTAGATCTTATTTGGTATATCGTCGCTTTCATATATCGATTCATAAATATTTCGTTATTATTATATATGGATAAAATTTAAAATCTTTGTTCATATAAAATATAATTTAAATTCGATTGTTATATATTTGAAATATTTGTGATTCTCGTATTTAGGTATTCGGACGCGGGCGATAAGTTCTTCTAAATCGGGAGCATCACGACCTAGGTGCTAGGAAAATAAATCATTTTTCGTGGAGAGATATATATAGTCGCCCTTATGTGAGAATACATTATTGGGGCTATGGATTTCCTATTGGAGTACGTAGGGATCGAAAAGAGGAGTTGTGTTCTTAAACCGGGCAAGGTTAATATGGATTTATGGTAGTAGGTATAAGATGGAGACTCTACGCGCTTTGCATGGGGTATATTGTCTCATAAGTTGCGGCTGTACTAATTTCTGGAGTTTTATACTTAACGACGCTTTATAGTTACCCTCGAGGTCTACGACTATTCAATTAGCCCCCGATATGCAAGGCCATTTTGTAGACACCGAAGAAATCTTGTCACAAGCGGCAAGGATCAAATATTGGCTGGGGCCACAGGCTGCCGATCCGGTGCATGCCTGGGTTTGGGACGAAACTTTATCTGTAGGGTTATAGATTGAAGTTTCTGCATACCCGTCTGTGACTGGAGTGCCTCGCACGCATACGCTCTTCTTCAAAAAACTAGCGTTTCGAGTGTGAAAATTCTGGAGGGTAAAAGCTTTGTCTTGGAAAACGGGAAATTGGTAAAAATCTTTAGTATAGACCAAATCAAGATTACGAAAGGATTCCCCTTCTCTGAAATCACCGGCATAATAGATGACAGGTTGGGCGCGCACCCTCCGGAAAATTCTATTAAACGTCACTAAACGCATTCTCCAGATTGTTTTGTTAGATGCCGCGCGCTACGGGGCGCGCTACCCTCCGGAAGGCTCTAAATGTCACTAAACGCTCTCTCCAGAGTGCTCTGTTGGATGTGCGGCGCGAAGAAGGGCGTGAGATAGCGACACTCCAGCTCCAGGATCTGCGAGAGGGGAGAGAGGACAGAAAAGAGAGAGGAGCGAAGAGATAGGGGAGAGAGAGAGGGGAGAGAGAGATGGGAGAGAGAAAGGAGAGAGGGAAGAGAGGGCAGAGAAGAGAGAGGAGAAGACGAGGAGACGAGAAGAGAAAAGGAGAAGAGGGAAAGAGGGGAAGAGGGGAAAAGGAGAAGAAGAGAAGAGAAGAAGAGAAGAGATATAAAGAGAGAACGAGAGAGGGGAGAGGAGAATAAAAGAGGAGAGAATACAAATTTAATAATTATAAATTTATATTATATACAAGTCTAGATTTAATATATTTCATAAATTATATAATCTTGATAAACTTTCGTATCGAATCTAAAAAGTCAAAAATAATAATGACAAAAGAGAAGAGCCGGGGGGGGAGAATAGAGGAGAAAGAAGAAGAGAGAAGAGAATAAGAGAATAAGGAGTAGAATAGAGTAGAAAATAAAGAAAAGAGAAAAATAAGGCCTAATTATTAAATATATTTTCTGCAAATTATTATATCATAGATTGAAAAAATCGAAGACCTAAAAGCAAAGAAATCATAGACCTAAATTCCATATAGATTTAGATTTGATAGATCCCGAAAATTCCCTTCCAAATCCTATATACTGCTGCATTATTAATTATAGCATAAAAATGCTTTTAGATTCCATGCAAAAGATTATGATAACGCCGCTCTTGCTCTATCGACGCCTAAGTCCCTTTACGCCCTATCCCCCATCTGAGTCGCTGTATCTCTACCTATATTGCAAGCGTGAGATTCGTGAAATCTCTTCTATAAATCTATCTTCTATTTCCATCCAATAGAAGATCGAATTATTGAAATAGAAATCTATTACTTTAGTTTTAATCCAACGCGTAGACCCTGTAGACCCCACGCAACTCACAAATCCCAACAAATACCTGCAACGATAACGACAACAACGATATCAACAAGAATCGCCCCAACCTGGCTTTCGTTCCCCGGTTCTACCCCTCAAATTTCACTAAATGATATCATAATATTACAAACCGACAATTTCAAAGGCCGTTTTTCTTGAAACCGCAACGAACTGACTTCGCGCAGCCGCTCAGGCGCATGAAGGATTTCAGTCTAAACCCCAGCATATCATGGTCATGGGTCATCGTCAGGGTTCAAACAATGCCGGTTAACCCAAAGCAACGTTTAAAAACAAACAGTTTAAGCCATGCACCGGCTGCACGGGTGACACGAATCCAAGGACCTGCAGACTTCCAGTGTCGAAGGATCTGCGGACAACCGGTGTGAGGGCATCCCTGAACAGTCGAAGTAGTCCACACGGAGTCTGGAGCTAATTGGCTAGATTGGTTGTTGCTAGGACGGAGATGGAGATCAACACTCGAAAGGGCGCTACATGTATCTGGTGCTGGCTTTAGCTCCTAGTTACACCGGATCGGATCGGGGAAGAATCGATTCTGAACTCGACCAACTCAAGGAAGTCAAATGTCACGCCCTCCAATTGCTAAATTTCTCGAATCTCGGCCAGAGGACGTCGGCAGACCCTTGTGCAAGCTATCGCGCTAAAATCAGCAGCGTCCTCATAGTTTTCTGCTTACGTTGGATTGAAGGTCATCTCTGCATGCTGCAAGGAGGCATTGCAATAGCCAATGCTCCGCTGCAGCTCTCAATGCGTTTGGCAGCTACCGAAACAGCGTCTTCGGGACGGAAGTTGGAGGCTGCTTCCCCCGTGAAGTTTGTTAGCCCATCAACTCCGAGTGCTTTAGGCCAAAAGAAACTTCAAGCTCTGAGACTCAACCGTTCAACGCTACCCAATCTGAGCTTTCGTGTTGCTTCCGGAAGGCAGAAGGTCTGGCAGGGCGCGAGAGAGAGACAGGGCTGTCAATAGTCTGGCCGGGGATGCTAAGAAGGCCAATGAGCAGGACGCTGCCGACAAGGAAAGCAGTGAGCAGGTCAAGCAGGAAACTGGTCCGGGATTCAAGGGGCTAGGGGCTAGCGTGAAAGCTCGCATCCTAAAGCTATGCATCCTTGCTGGCAAGATGCCAAAGCCAAGCATGTACTATAGAGGCCTTAATAATTAGAATACGGTTTTGGGGCCCATTATACTGTAGTTATAAGAAGGAACCCCTAAATAGTATAGGTACGGAATTACTGAGGCCATTTTTGTAAATCCAAGAACTGGGCTCGCCTGAAGCCCTGGGGCCTTCAAGATCTCACGCACATCGGATGCACAGCAGCGAGTTCAACTCAGTCAAGGAGCACAGGACGAATCTCAGGTTCTCGGTAGCTGAATGTGCTTTGCGATCTGAAGCCAACCCTCCTCTAAGATCTTCCGCGGGCAGAGAAGTCTTCACTCACTAGGTTGCGCCAGGGCAAGTGTAGGTGTACAAGCGAAAGGGGCAACATATCTCGCATCAAATGGCAGGAAGCTGCAAAACAGGCCATGTACTGTCAAGCGCACTAACGAACAACGAACTGAAAAATACTGTAGCAAGCTCATGCTGTCGGTCCTTGAAGCTGGTACGTGAGGCCTAACAGAGAACCGAGAACCAAAGGCCATGGTCCTGAAATGATGAGGCCAGCGCTACAGTCAGGCATCCTGCTTATCCTCGCCTCCTAAAAGGCCTAAGTTGAAACCGTCGCCTAGCCACTTCCGGATCCTTTATACTCGATGTGAGAAACCCTCTTTCAGTGCGAGGGAGGCGAGTCAGCTGGAGGACCGCATCTAAAGGCAAGGAAGGTGTCTCTAGTCTTCAAGTTTAGGTGGGCTATTCTTCGAGCTCCGAGGAAATGGCAGAAGGACCTCAAGGCCTAGTTGATGCCCATAGTATGAAGTTGATAATGAAGCATGAAGCTTCAAATCTCCCGCGGGGCAGAGAGTGCTGGACCACTACAAGATCCCATGCTACGTCCTCAACTCGCTGAGACATCAGCACCGACACCCGTGTCATATTCTGCATCTTTATTTCGGATTTCTGCCACTTCCACTGTGGACTTCCTGCGGCAACCTCCGCAACAGCTCGATTCAACCATCTGTGACCTGCTCCCTGTCCGGCTGGAGCAGCCTTCAGGGTGGTCCAAAAACACGCAGAGGCCCCGGATCCCCAGGAGCACTGAAGCCACAAACATTGCATGATCAAAGACCAAAGAAGAACAGTCCTGTATTCAAGCGCTTGAAGCGTGCCAACTCCAGCTCTGCTACTCGTAGCACCCGGTGCATTATCCTCGTCGCTGTTATTCTTGTTGCTACGTCTGTTTGACCCTGGTGGTTCAAGATTTCCTCGATGGCAGTATCTGCGCGATGCAAGCGTAGCCCCCATAACTTTTGCCCCATTTACAGTGCGGGGCTCAAAGAAACGTTCCTAACTCGCAAAAGGATGCGGAATGTCCTGCTCTTACAAAAAGAATTGGTCCAAGCCTGACAACCCAAACCGAAGCCCCTGCATACAGCTGACTTTCCTGAAGCGCTTGGCCTTAAGGACCCTTCCAAGCTCGAATGATAAACCCCTGTTTTCTCTGTTCCGGGCGGCCGCTGAACCAGCCTGCCTGCCCTTTTCGCTTCATGGAAACTGCAAAGGTATTCTCAGTGTACTCAATGCAAGCGGAAACCTCGTCTGTGATTTCTGGAGCGTTTAGGGTGTCGGCGTGAGCGCGACCTGGATCTACGCACTCAGCAGCCTCTATCTCCAAACATTTCTAAACCAATTCGTGGAAATGCTCTCGGACGGCCTAGCGCGGGATGACGGGCATCGGAGGCGCCATGGGGTGCGCCTTGGCTTCATGCTTGTGCTTGGAGGGTTCAGGGATTGTTTTCATGTATAATAGCTAGATTTATTGTTGAAGGTTGAGGCTCAGTGCCAGCCCCAGCTGGCCTCCTCCGCTTTCACCAGGCTTTGCGGTTCCGAGTTGGGGCCGTTAGGCAGGGATTGTAAGTTGAAATTGCATGAGCTGAGGCGGCTACATGAGGCAACAGTCAAAGACTTGGTTTGTATATTCAACATGTTTACGGCTTGATGCTTCGCCGTGCCAGTGCATCTGCTATAAGTTAAGGGTGCTAATCACTTGTCACCATCGAATAGAGCAGCAATCGAGGGCACATACTTCAACCAACAAAGTGACAGCTACGGACAGTACTGCGAAATACGTGTAAGAAATGCCCAAAAGCTGCTGACATGCCAATGGTCGTGATTGCGGTGGGGAGAGCATTGTTGCATCAAAACCCCTTCCCTGATCAGAGTGGGGTTTACATGCGTTGCTTGATTAGACTGTTTAGCTCTGACGCGATGCCACTCAGCATGTCGCCCTGTGGGGACGAGCAACTTCTGAGTGGTGCCGGCGAAACGCCCGCAAATTAGGGTTGGGAGGCCTTGCAAAAGCTCTCCTCAAGACTCCTCTTGATCGTGCTGCTCTGCTTTGTTCCTTGCAACATGCCGTCGCGGCCCATGGAGTCGCCTCGCAGGTCGAACTAGACTTGCCGACTTGTACATCCCTTTTAAACCAAATGCCTTTATGCCTTAAACTACAGGGCTCCGACGCCCCAGATTTCAGGTCCTAACTAAAGGCCGCAATTGAAGCATGACCCAAGCCAGGCTGGAATCCCCAACTCCCATCCCAGCCGTCACACCAAGGCCCGCACGCCCGGGGAGAGGAGCGGTCGTGGCCTCAAAGTGGTTAGAGCTCCGATATGCCTTAAGCATCCTTAAGCTGTCGTGCAAGGCTTCTCAGTATGATTTGTGGAGCATATTCCGTGAACTATATCAAGCGTCTTTTTATGTGGTTCGTTCAGCAGGCACGACTCAAGGACTGAGTTTTGAAGTGCATCGGTCTCTTCACAATATCCCATTTCCAGCTCTGCTCTGAAAGCAAAGCCAGGCGGTTCGAAGCTCAGCTATGTTCAGCTTCTACAGGGTCTGGGTTCTGAACTCCTTCATAAGCCTTGGTCACGAAGCAGCTTCAGCCTTTCAGAGCTTTTGTGTGACAGGGGACGAAGAGACTAAGCCCAAGTTCAACTTGGGCTTTCTCAACATTGGCATTGTGCTACTCTTCCCGATGCTCCAACCCTTTATACCCAAACCGAGCATAGCTGAGTTGTCGACGGGGGCGCCATTCCCGGTCCCGGATAGTTTGGCATGTAGCCCTCGGCAGTAGCTGCGTGGGAGGACGCAACTAAGCGCACAAAGACACTTTCCTGAAGCTCCCTGTAGCTTCGGCGCTCACACTCGGACAATCCAGGCGAGGCATATAGGTCGGAGTCTGATGAAGTGAATCCCTGTAGCTTAAGGTTCGTGCTCGGGGTCGTGTCCTGACCTCTCAGAGCGTTTCAATTCTGGAAGCCCCACAAATCCTATAGGATCCTAAAGGCCCTCACATATAACCCCTGCAATGCCCTAAGTATCCAGGCCGCAGACATATGGTTGCTTCGCCACCTCCTCCCCTTCGTCGGGGGCCTGCGCTGATCGCTTGGGTGTTTTCGTCACTATAGACCGCAATATCGCAGAAGCTAAGTCTCGAGAATCTAAAGGTCCGAAACCTACATCCCAATCACTTCACCCTCATCTGCAGGATTTGGGGTTTCAGGTCCTCTGCCTCAGGATCCTGCAGCTTCGCCGGCTGCGTGTGGTCGAGGCTCAGGAGGTTGGGGTGGATGGGGTACTGCGGCAGCAACACCTGAACAGGCAAGGCGTCTCCGAGAGTCTCGCAGGACATTGCCCGGGCCGGGTTGTGTATCCTTGTTCTGTTTCCTCTCACTCAGCTCCGACCCACCCAACCCCCGGAGAGCGCCGGGGTGCGAAGGTGGGGAACCCGGGAGTTTTTACCATTTGTCGCGGTCCACCCCCCCCCCCCCCCCCGGCCACTGTGTTTTGAGAGCCGGCGGCTCGCGCTGGATGCCTCTGGGGGTGGCCTGAGTTGTCGTCGAGAAAGAAGGGTAGTGCCTTTGACTCAGGAAAAACGGCTCGGCTCAAGATCACCACATGCGTGGGGGCGTTTAGGCCTCTGCACTCTCTCGCCTCGTAGACCGCTTCAGTGCAAGGTCTTGAGATGCTTGAGTCTGAAGCAGGACGACACGAAAAATAAGACGACCACAATGCCGACAAACTACAACTGTTAATGCCATTCTGGCTGCTGCTCCTCTCATCCTCAGTTTTTCTCATGCTTCTCCTCCTTCTCCTCCTTCTGCTACTACTGCTGCCACTGCTATTCCACTGCTAATGTTTGGACAGGTGTAACGACGAGGGTGACGGAAAGTACTGTTGACTCGAGCACCACTGCTACTACTGTTGCTGCCTTGATGGCAAAGGCAAATTCCACAAGAAAGAAGAATACTGAGGGCATGTCCAACCATACGATATCACGACTTACACTAATTACCATGTTTCAAGGGCGGTTCTGGAATCTTAGAAAGCTCTTGAAGACATCGAACTTCTTGACTGACGTCGCCAAGAACCAAAACCGTAAGCCTTGGATCCTGAAAGAAGTACTTGCACTGAGCGAACCCATATAAGCAAGTTGCAATACCCATGCGTGGGTGTGCGCACATAAGGTGAAGGAGACAGCTTCATCATCTTCAGGAAGACAAAGAGGAGGCTCGAAGACTGAGCGTGCACCCTGACACCGCACAGACCCCCAACCTACAGCTAAACCACTCCACGCACGCACCCGACCATCCCCGATCCCCGACGGTACCTTCACGGGATTCTCGCCGTGGCCTTCAACGACTGCGGCCTGCACCTGCCAGAAAAGTTTGAAAGCTTCGGGCCCGTGGAGTTTTGGTGGCAGGGTCACGTGAGGTTTAGGGTTTATGACCCCGACTTTTGGGCGTCAGGATGGGTATCCGGCTCAATACGTACGCATACAATTTCCTGCAATCTTCCGGGCCCCCTAAAACGTTAGACGTCAGTTGCGACTCACGGAGGTTTCTGATTTGGGGTGGCGACGTCGATTCGAAGGCTTGTGGTGCAGGCTCACGTCCCAAGGGCGAGCGTAGTCTAGATGTGTGGATAGCATGTACAAGAAGCTCAAAATCCAAACAAAGAGACTGCATTACCTGCCATGCCTTACATCGTTAATTTCTACGAAACATCATGAAACCTCCACCGGCAACCTCTAACCCTACAAGTAGCAAGCCTATACCCTGAACACAACTCGGAATGAAATTCACATGCGAAAACATTTATCCTCGTTTTGACAAACTACGCGGATACCAGCCGTCTTCTAGATGCGGCAAAGATCTCTTATTTGGCGGCTTGTCTAACTGGAATCTCGCTGACCTTCATATTTCCACACCACGCCTTCGATGCCTCTGCTCCGAGCGCTTCGGAGATTGCCTGGGCTGACGACAACCGATGGGATCTGGGCTCTCAGGGTTACTGGGGTTGAGGAAACCTGACCAGCGATCCCTAAACCAACTGTGCAAATGGCCGTCTTTTGGGCGAGAGGCATCGCAACATGCTGAGTAAACTTGAACACAAGTAGACACATGAAATCGACTTTTGGGGTCTAGTTCCACTAAGCAAGGTGGCCATGAACGGGTACTTTTCAAAGACGGAAGGCTCGACATTGCAGTTGCTCATGGTTGGAAAGGCCAGATTTTCGAAAATCTTCAGCTTGGGATTCGGAAGTTGGCCATGAGTGTTACATGTTGTGATCTGCTCCTAGAGGCATAAGCAGCAAGCCAGCGATGCACTTTTCAGTTTTCAGAAGCCATGGACTGTCCGCGCCGGAGCGGCAGCAACTGAATCCCGGGCAAAGCATGGGAAAACTGCTAAATGCATCTACCTGGCAAAGCCTCATGATTCTTCGGGATCTTGAGGCAGACCAAGCTACTACAACTAATTTGGTGCTTCCCTGAGGCACTCAGGTTCAATCCAAGGCAGGGCTTGCCGATTTTCAGAACTCATTCTCGGAGTCTGACCAGTTGTGCTCACGCACCGCACCATGGCCATGGTGCGTATGGCCAGCATGACGATGACCGTCCTTATCCTCGAATCTGCCCAGATCCAAGCCCAATTCTTCGGCACAGTTGCAACAGTAGCGGCCCTCGTTGTGATATGGGGTGCCGCAGTCACCACAGACGCACACGAGCTCCCCACAACGCTCGCCACAGCCGCAGGAGCACAAGTTCTGGCAGAGTCGTGTGCCCATGCGTTTGGCACGGGCCATAAAGTTGAGTTTGTGGGCAAGAGTCATCATAGGACGCTGGTGCAGCGAAAGCTGGTAGGCAAACACGTCCATAACTTTGTCCTGGAAATTTACAGATACATCACCCTCATCTGGATTTTCTGCAGGGCCCGTCACTTGTCCAAGCCCTTCCTCGCGATGGTTCAAAAGCTCCCACCTCTCTGCGTCGCGACACCGTGTCAACAGGCAGCGAGTTGCAAGCCCAGCAGGATGTCTCGCCTGCATTTCTGCCAATCCACTCTGAGCGACCCCGGACTCCACGAACGTCCACCCATTCGCCATCACACTTGGTCGTGAACTTGTGGCGGAGACCTTGCGGTTCGGCGGTGAAGATGCATTTGATGGGTCCACAGCGGCCTGCAATCTCCAAAAGGCGATAGACTGCAAGACGACGATTGTTCAGCGCGTAGAAACAGCCATCAGCGAATATGACTCGAATTGGATCAACCTCCCTTTAAGCTCATCAAACAGGACACTGAGAGCCCTGCCGTCACGGAACTTGAAGCCAACGGAGTTTTGTGTAAATCCAATCTCAGATGGTTGAAGAAGAACCGCGTCACCAATTTGGTGCTGTGTGCAAGGCCGCCAGACCCAAGTTTCATCGATATGGGACTTCCTTATCTGCTGGCCGCCCTCTGCAAGCCAGCAACTTCCATCTCGGCTCTCGCCTTTGACAAGGCAACGCTGCCCCTTACGAAGGCCGCACTTGTTTTGCAGCAGCTCCACAAAATCTCCAACTCCCATGGCTTCGCTTCTGAAGAGTGTTCTTGTGGGAAATGCTGCATCAAGGCGCCAGATCCCGGTGGACACCGGTATGTGTGTGTGTGTGTGTCTGTCTGTCTGTCTGTCTGTGTTTTTGGCTGAAAACCGAGATCAGAACATGCGAGAGCATCATGGGTGAGCTTCCTTCAACAGACAATGATCTGCCGCTAGCGGCTAGCACATCCAGAATCCTATACCTTGCGTATGAACTTGGGTCTTCCTTGGGCCGGGAGCTATTGGGGGGTTCAGGAGTCAGGAAGAACGGCGAGGTGCAGTGGCGATTTGTGAGACTCGAAGCGAAGCCAAGTCACTTTGGACACCTTGAGCCCGCCGTAGCACACGCCTGGCCGCACTTGCGGTCTCTGAAGAGTTCCGGGGCTCGCCGTCTGGGACTGGGCCACGAGGAAATTCGGGTTCAGACTCCCGCACACTGACACTGCAAAGCACTTTTCGGGCGTCGCTTCAGCTCACAGCTTGGCGATACAGGTTTAGGCCTGGCACCTGGCAGAGGAGTGTTACTAAGAATATGCTAGGAAACTACAGTCAGACCCATGCTCAATGCTCGGTTCTTCCTCACAGCCTTGAAGCCGCTCTGGTGCTTTGGACCGTCTAAGCTTGCAAGCAGCACTGGGCGGCAGGTCGGGGACGGTGGGCCCGCTCAGCAGGCTGTGGAGCAGCGACAAAGCTTGTACCTACCCAACTTCTGTTGGGCGCACGGATGTCGGATTGGGGTTTTACAGGATCTGTTAGCTCTGAAAACTGCTCTTCGATAAGTTTATGGGGTTGGAGGCTCAGTCGCTGGATATCCATGGATCTCTCTTCTGCTCGACTTTTGTGCGAAGGGTGGCTCTGCTGCTGGCTCTCATGGATTAGGGCTTCAACTACTGATGGTCTGTAGACGAGGTGGTACGTCATGTAATATGCCGTCAATACCTCGCGGTTGCGGGATAAAGCACAATCCCAGGTGTTCTCACGGTTGCTTGCCCAACCCCGGTAGCCCAAGAGGTGCCAAGCATTGCAATTGTCCACAACAGCCTTCATCAAGCCCTATAGCATGTCCGAAGCAGCCTCGGCATGATCATGGTGATCATGCATTCACCCTTAATTAATAATAACTGGACTATGGCACTCTGCCTTCCAACCCACTAAAACTCAAAAAAAAAACATAACCCTTTCATTCGCCCTTATGACCTAGACTATGGCACTCTGCCTTCCAACCCACTAAAGCTCTAAAAAAAATAACCCCTACATTCACCCTTAAGACCTAAACTATGGCACTCTGCCTTCCAACCCACTAAAGCTCTAAAAAAAACATAACCCTTTCATTCACCCTTAAGACCTAGACTATGGCACTCTGCCTTCCAACCCACTAAAGCTCTTAAAAAAAAAAAAACATAACCCCTACATTCACCCTTAAGACCTAAACTATGGCATTCTGCCTTCCAACCTTAAAACTCTTTAAACAAAAGCATAACCCTTTCAAGACCCTTCAACCCTGTGCCAGGTCTTCTTCATCCTGTACATCTTCGAGCTTCCTGACATCTTTGTTTTCTNCTTTATTTGTCTTTATTTGTCTTTATTTGTCTTTATTTGTCTTTATTTGTTTTTATTTGTCTTTATTTCTCTTTATTTGTCTTTTATTTGTCTTTATTTGTCTTTATTTGTCTTTATTTCTCTTTATTTGTCTTTATTTGTCTTTCTTTGTCTTTCTTTGTCTTTATTTGTTTTTATTTGTCTTTATTTGTCTTTATTTGTCTTTATTTGTCTTTATTTGTCTTTATTTGTCTTTATTTCTCTTTATTTGTCTTTATTTGTCTTTAATTTGTCTTTATTTGTCAAAATTTGCCGATCCTGTCGAACAAGCCCTGTAGATCTAATCCCTGTTGTTCTGGTTCGGTGCAAACGGCCAATGANTTATTTGTCTTTATTTGTCTTTAATTTGTCTTTATTTGTCAAAATTTGCCGATCCTGTCGAACAAGCCCTGTAGATCTAATCCCTGTTGTTCTGGTTCGGTGCAAACGGCCAATGATTGAAGCCACCCCTATCATTCCCAGTGCAGCCATGAGCTTCAGCATTGCTAGTGCTGTGTTGTCAACGTTCGTACTAGCTACTTCATCGGTATCCACTAGAGTTGCCATTAACACAGTTTTGCCTAGCGTAGACACCCAGAAAGGAATTGCTGTAAACCTTGAACCCAGAACCGCAACCCGAACCCCAACCCCTCAACTTCATCTCTACTCCCTGAGCGCCAACCTTGAATCCTTCTTCATTGCTTCTAGCTTGCGGATGTCGTTTCAAACACCTTCCTTTTGCCTCGGGTTTAGGCTTTCGCGTGGCGCACCGGAGAGCGCCTCAAAAACAAACCAGAAGCAGTGTACAAGCAAGACGTCCTATAAACCCTCAGCAATCTGGATGTGTGTCCTTTCGCTTGCTGGTTTCGGGCATCGTCTTGCTCCCAGAAGATGTGGTGAAGTCCGAAAACCCCACTTTCAGGTTTAGGGTTTAGGGTTCAGATGGCTTCCGATCGAGAAGACATCTCACACCTAGCGACAAAAGGCGATGTCGGTTAGACGGCATGTGCCCGGTTTTGCTGCACGAAACACGACCGTCAAACAAACCAGCTTTCACATGGTTTCGGGTGAGTACGCCATCAGCAATCTTGCAAAACATGTGAAAAGCCAGAGTCTCCAATTGATAGTTTCGTTGTGGCTTTCCTGCCATGAAAAAGGATCCTTCCATTGACATCAGAGAAGTCTACGGGTACCCCTGCAACCGTATTTAGACCCAAAAGCTCATGTACCTACAGGACTGCAGACATGCCGAAATCCTATTGTCCCTCAACCTTCAACAGCTAATGCAATCTGTTCTAACCTAAACTAATGCAATCTAACCTAACCAAACCCACTAGATTGCACTCTAGTCCATTTAATCCGTCTCGTCCTCTTTATTTATGTAATCTAACGGACCCGTCTCATATGTCTGTATGTATTTCGTTCTTGCTTATCTTCGAGTCTACGTAAAGTCTATTTACCCTCTATCTATCTAAGAGCCTATCTATCGATCTATCTAATTATCTTTCTCTCTATGTCTCATCTGTCTCTCCAGCCTATCTATCGATCTATCTAATTATCTTTCTCTCTATGTCTCATCTGTCTCTCACAAACACAGCATTCCACTTGAAGCATCACGTCGTCGCCCAACATCTCCGAATGCAAACATTTACGACATTCCAGATGAAAAAGGACCATGCGCATGCAAACTACGAGCCTGTTCAATCAGGGCTTCGGGAACCAGGTCCTACAGTGCGAGGCACCTTGCAAACACCAATCTACAAATCTTAAATCAGTACCGGGCTCCAGAAACTCAACAAAACGGCCCGAAATGAGTAGCGGGTTCCAGAAACTCAACAAAGCTGGCCTCCCAATCCACAGCCACACGGGACGCATGGACATCTGCTCTCGACACCAGACAAGGAGATCTGGTTTGAACCCCTTGACCCCAAACCGAACTTTGATGAGCTGAGGGACTTATGCCGAAACAAACCTTGGCACATATACTCACTGTAAGAACAAATGAATGAATGAAGAAGAATATTATATATATATAAGTATGTTCGGCTACGGATATATCCGGCATCCCATGTAGTATGTGTAGTTTGTGCACATTGGTACGTTTCTTTCAATATTGAAACTGTCCGTGTACATGTATCTGTTTTCTTGTATACATATATATCTTTTTGCAAGTATGTATGTATGTATGTATAAATGTGCATGTATGTATGTGTAGGTAGGTAGGTAGGTAGGTATGTGCTTAAGCATGAATATGTACATACATATTTGTAAATACGTACATGCACGCATGCATATGTACATACATGCATACGTGCATACATGCACGTACATACATACATACATACATACGTACTTGCATACATACATACCTACGGACAAGCCGACAAGGAGACAGACAGACAGACAGACAGGCAGGACAGACAGCCAGGCAGGCAGGCAGACAGACAGGCAGACAAGCAGACAGGCAGACAGGCAGACAGCCAGCCAGGCAGCAAGGCAGCAAGGCAGACAGGCAGACAGATATATGTACATACATGCATAATATGTACATACGTACATACATGTGTACATACATATGTACATACATACACCTATCCATCCTTCCATCCATGCATGCCTGCCTGCATGCATGCCTGCATGCATGCATGCATGCATATACATACACATACATATATTTTATATATATATATATATATATATATACAAATATGCATATATACATATATACATGTATACATGTATATATGTATACATGTATACATACATATATAGCCCTATACTACATGTATGCATATATGCATTTGTACATAAATACACATAGACAGGTATGTAAAGACACATTTAGACATCTAAACATATGTACATGCATGCATACATGTATACATATATATACACACACATACATACATACATACATCCATCCATGCATGCATGCATGCATGCATGCATACATACATACATACACACTTGCGTACATAGGTACATACGCGCATATCTACATCCATCCATCCATCCATCCATCCATCCATCCATCCCTCCGTCTGTCCGTCCGTCCATCCATCCGTCCATCCATCCATCCATCCATCCATCCACCCATCAATCCATCCATTCACACGTGCATGCATGCTTGCATGCATGCATGCATACACACATACACAAAAACCTGTTGGCTTTCTTGTTGGGAACAACTTTCTGCACATTCATAGCTGAATACCAACTGTTCGTCGAACTTGGGCACCTTCATGCTGCTAGTAGGTTAGATTATGCGGTTACAGACGGGGTCGTAAAGAGAAAACTTGACAGGTCCTGAACAAGCAAGCTCCGCTCGACAGAACGGCTGCGCAAACACAGCCAGGACTCTGTGCTCCAGGATTGGCGAAGGTCTCGAATTGTCAGTTATGTACATTGAAACGACTGCACACAAGCACACTTGCACAACCCATGCTGGGGCAACCTACACTTGAGAATCCACCGGTGCCCTGACCTTACAAACAAACAAACCCTAAACCATCCTAAACCCTAAACCCTAGCTTCAAGACAAGGCTCAGGAAGGTGGGCCGTCACTCGAGTTCCCGATGCCTAAACCGAAAACCTAAACCTGCAAACCCCGAAACAACGGTTCCTTTTAAGGGTTCCTTTCAGGGATACTATAAGGGCTCTATAAGGGATTTAGGGATATAGGGCCTGAATAATCAGAATAGGGTTTTGGGGGCCCAGTATACTATAATTATAGTAAGGAACCCCAAAATCGTATAGGTAATTATTCAAGCCCCTATAGTAGGTGAGCAAAGTTCCAAAGTTTCTCAGTTGCGGTTCATGAGCCCTTCAAAGAGAGGCTTGGGGTGCAGGGGTACCATGGGCAGCCTTCTTCGGGTTGTTGTCAGTTTAGGGTTTATAGGGTTTAAGGTTTAGGGTTTAGGAGTTTAGGGTTTAGGGTTTATAGGGCTTAGAGTATGAACTTGGGGTATCGACTCGAACGCAGGCTTTATAGCCCCAGAATCAAAGAGCTCTCCAACCAAGTTAGCGCGGCGTCCCCTGCAGATCTTTTTAAGCCAAGGCAGCATGCTTCATCTGACAGAAGCCATTGTACCGAGGACTCCTGTCACTGCTTTGGGTTTGAAGTTTCAGGGTTTTGGGTTGGTGGTTTGGGTTGCATGTGGCACCTGGGCCACTAACTCGTACTGCCTCATCCTCCTGTGGCTCAAGCTCGGACTGTTCCAGGTACCGCTTGCGAAACGAAGCAGTTTGGCTTGGCAAGCCTTCCAAATCTCTGCAGGCATTGAACATCAGCAGCATATAATGTCTTTTGCGAAAGACCGCCTTGATGCGTCAGTCTCTACGAGTAGCACAGCTGCTTAGAGGTCGGCTGGGACGGGACCCGATGCTTTCGGCAAACACCTGCCTCAGTAGTCCCAACATGTAATGGCCAACATCTCTTTCACAGAGCTGTCACAGAACGACAGGGTACGAAAGCTGGGTCTTTGTTGTGCAAGGGCGGAATCACAGCACCATGCTACCCTGACCGTTTGCATGCTTGTAATATACTATACCCCAACGGCCAAGGCTCCCTTAGTCTCCGTATAGTCAATAGTAGGGACTATGGAGCCCCTGAGAATATTGCTCAGGCTTGCTGGCTGCAACTTGCAAGCTTGGACTTAACATACACCTTGAGTTTTCGCTTGTTGCCGGACATAAACAGCCAGAGGCCAATGCCCACCCTTCTCGCACGCCCTGACTGTGGAATTGTAGGTGATGATGTTTGCATGCACTTTGCCTTTCTGCATGCTGTCGAACAGATGCACGGCCATCTGCCACTGTCCGGCCTTCTCGCAACTGCTGATGGCGGCAGTGTAGCTGATGACATCGGCAACTAATTGGGCCGCGAGCATCACATCAAAAAGATGCAATGCCAGCGGCCATTGTCCACCTTTCTCGCAGCTGCTGATGGTTGCGCTGAAACTGATGATGTCAGCATGCAGCTTGGTCTTGTGCATGTTGTCAAAGAGATACATAGCTAGCTGCCACCGCCCACCCTTCTCGCAAGCGCTGATGGTGGCGTTGTAGCTGATGACGTCAGCTTGGAGCTTGGCTTTGTGCATGCTGTCGAAGAGGTGTATTGCCAGCTCCCACTGCCAACCCTTCTCGCAGGCACTGATGATAGCATTATAGCTGGTCACGTCAGCAACCAGCTTGTCCCTGCACATGCTGACGAATAAATGCAGAGCCAGCTGCCATTGCCCACCCTTCTCACAGCTGCTGATGGCAGCACTGTAGCTGATGACATTCGTGCCCACCTTGTTCTTGCGCATGCTTTCGAAGAGATGCATAGCCAGCTGCCAGTTTCCCGCCTTCGCACAGCTGCTGATGGTAGCACTGTAAACGATGACATCAGCATCTAACTGGGATTTGAGCATTATTCCAAAAAGACTCACCGCCAGCTGCCATTGCCCGACCTTCTCGCAGCTACTGATGGCGGCACTGTAGCTAATGAGGTCAGCATGCAGCTTCGCTTTGCGAATGCTGTCGAACAGGCGTACTGCCAGCTGCCACTGACCAGCCTTCTCACAAGCGCTGATCGTTGCATTGTAGCTGATGATGTTTGCCTCCACGTTAGCTTTAGGCATGCTGTCGAACAGATGCACAGCCATCTGCCACTGTCCGGCTTTCTCACAGCTGCTAATGGTGGCACTGTAGCTGATGACATTAGCCTCCAGCTTGGCTTTGTGCATGCTATCGAACCTTAGTTGCTGAGTTCATAGGCCCCCCAAAGTGTACACTTTTAGTTTTATAGTGGGGAATAATATCCAAAAGAGTGTACACTTTTAGTTTTATAGTGGGTACTATGATCCCAAAACGTGTACAGTGTATCCACTCAGCTACTAAGGAACAGGTGCAAAGCCAGCTGCCGCTTCCTCGCCTTTGCACAGGCGCTAATCCCGGCCGTGTATTCTGGTAGACCAACTTTCGTGTCACCTTCTCTGACAATCACGGCAAGGAGTGGACCAACCAGATCGGCTCGTTGGCGACTCTTTAGGAGTTGCAATATCTGGTGGAAAGCATTACGGCCCAGCTGATGTGGGGCCAAAACCTGCCGCACACTTTCCTGAGATGCTGGGCGGTGCAGCTTTTGGAGCTGCTCCATGATGCTACTGCAAGACGCAGACTGTGCCTGTGCTCTCTTCGCAGGTACGCCAGAGGCTAGCGCCCGGATGCGCATACTTCGACTTCTGGCATGGTTTGCAGTGGCCGCCCAGCAGAAACCACGTAGAATTTGTTCTTTCTTGCCTCATAGTCACAACTTTCTTTGGAGTCTATCTTGGTTTTGCTAGGAAACTAGAACTTAGGTCTCAGGTGTCATCTGCAGGGTTTAGATGCATTTCTTTATGCTCGGCAAGATATTCATGACATTGCCCTTTCTTCAAACAAGATTGTGTATGGGGTTTGAAGCTCGATGTTTTTCTTTGGCTCACAATGCTGCATCAGCCTGACGTGGCAACGGCACTAACCTGCCTGACCCGTCCCCGAATCGCGAGGGATCAAACCGTTTAGGCAGAAGCGATTCAGGAATATTCCGAAAACGACTAGCAGAAGACGAAACTAACTACGGAATAGTGGCGCAGAGCATCTTGTGTCCTCATGTGCAACACTAAGAAAGTGTCCGCATAAGCTTGCCACTCCGATCACAAACGAAACTAGAAAACGAACGCACAACATACCAACCCTGTGGCAGGCTATGGATTCTGGCAGAACACAAGTTCGTCGTGGCTTGCATGGAGTGTGGCTGTGGCTTGATACGCTGGTACGCTCACATAGGTTCTGAGCGAATGTATACCCTGATTTCAAGCCCGTATTCATGAATCGGGTTTACAATACGCGTCCCAAGATTCCGATTTCTCAAAGCATCAGCTTGAAGGTTCTACAACTCGAGGTATAAAGGTCTGGCTTGGCGGTCTTTCTGACTGTTTTGTGCATGTAGGTTTTGGGCTTTAATGCGGGTTTAGGGTTCAGGGCTTAGTGTTAAGGGTTGTTTACGGTGCATGTCGCTAGGGCTTTGGAGTTTAACCTTTGCATGGCCCGCATTCCCTGAAACCCTAAACGCGAAAACCTAAACCCTGCGCCCCAAACCCTAAACCCCTACAACCTAACCCCTAAATCCCTGGACCCTAAACCCCGCAACCCTGAACTACTTTTAAGCCTTGGGCCTTCCTCGTCACAATGCTGGGTGAAACGTAAAAAACACATAGGTCCCGGGGGTTCAGCTTCGGGATCAGGCTGGTGTAGGGGCTAGGCGTTAGGGTTACGGTTTTATGGCCTGGGGTCTTTCAGCATCCGACAGACAAACTCGGAGAGCACGGCAGGAGCCGTCTTGAAATGGCGTGGCATACGGCATACGGGCCTTGATGCCGACTCAGACTATAGGTTCATGGGGTATACAATACATCTATGTTCACATTTAGCTAGGGACCATAAGGGGTTGATATTACTGCTCGCTGAGACCTCTATATCAGCATGGTGAATTCTCTCTGAACCTCCGGCAAGACCCCAGGTAGTATTCAGGATTTCAGTGCTCAAACACTGAATCGAAGCACGCTGGGTTCTCCGCAGCCCCTCCTTTGGAGGGAACGAGAATCTTGGAGGCGGATGGCGCATTTAAGGGTTGGACCATGAACACTACACCCCACCTGGACCCCGAAAACCACCCTTTATCATACCGAATGATACCCTAACTGCTCATGCACCGATAAGGACCACAACAGCTCTCTCAAAGGGCACTTTGGGGGGGGGTCCTGGTCCACCCTAAATGTACTAAAGGCTGGGATGCGGGGGAGTCGGTCCGGAATAACTGTAAGTTGCAGTAAACCCTAAACCCTAAACCATTGCAGTTTCTCATGTTTCGACTCTAAAGGTTGTTGTCACGATTCTGTATAAGCCCTCTAAGGGCAAAGCAAGAATCCATAGAAGCCCTAGAAACCCCGTCTGAACAAGAGCCCACCAAAAACACCATGTGGGGTACCCTGTTCAGGAGTCATTCTAAAGAGGATCTTAGAACTTGCGATTTAGACAAGGGTCGGTTTTTGTCTCAACCTCCTAGCTCCGAAACAGCCAAAACCTCAAACCTAAACTCGAGCCTAAACGCAACTCAAGAAATCTTGCAATCAGAGACTAAACCCAAAACCCCAAAGCCCTACAAAGCCTAAAGCCCTAAATCCTGAAGCCTAAACCCCAAATACCCGATACCTGCGCGACACGAGCCCCCTTTCGCCCACGTCAGAGCAGCGACCTTGGATTGGAACATCTGAGATTGAAGCGGATGGGTGTTGGGATCCAAAAACAAAAGCTTTCAGGTTCAGGGGTATCCTAAACCCTAAATCCTAAATGGCTTCGTTTCTGTTGCGGGGGGGGGGGGGGGTGGGGGGTTTGGGGGGGGGGTTTTGGTTCCCGAAAGAAGTTCGGGGTGCGGGTGGTTTTTGGGGTTTGGGGCTCGGGGCTTATGTTGATGGCATGCGCAGNGGGGTTTAGGATGAGGGCTTTAGGTTCCGTAAGAAGATCTGGGTTCAGGCTGTTGTTAGGGTTTGAGGCTCAGGGCTTAAGGTTCAGTGCTTAGGCACGGTTTAGGGTTTAGGGTTTTTAGGGTTTAGGGTTAAGGCTTAGGGTTTATATCAGGCACTTGAACCCGTGTAGGGCGCCATGGGATTGTTGAAGGTGTACTTGGGTTTTCAGTGGGGACTGTAGTAGAATCAGTCTACCTTGTAACAGTTAGCGCGCGTCCTTAAAAACCTGAGGGCTTACCCTCGCGCGCGCACACAGAACCAAGAGCGTCCACGTGTACACTAGCTACCAGTTACTATTCTGGAATTACGTCCCCCAAAACACTGTTAAGAACAGTATATAGGGAGCCAGTTCCATAATAATGGTAGTGTATATGGACCCTTTGGGGAGGGGAGTCAGGGTATGTACGCCCACGCTGACGGGTCGGTGGTCTTGGACTTTGAGGCCATAGGATCCATGTACCTCATATAGGACCCTTTCTGAATTTCAATGGTGTTTTGTGGCCTGTGAAAAGGGGGATGTACAGATTATACAGCATTACAGCCGGATACTGTTACTAACTGTCCGACCTTATTCTTACAACTCTGGTTTGTGGGGCTACAGTAGTGTGTGGGCCGTGAACAGTTTGCATGGTCCTGCATGGTAGCTTTGGTGCAAACGGGTGGGGCATAAGCGCTTGAACCATAAATAAAATCAACATATTAACGGGCAATCCGCGCTTAAGATCGAGCTTCAACGCAATTTGGGAGTTTCCGAAACTAGGGGACCCTAATAGAGCAGCCTAAATAGTAGGATCCTTATTATAAGGACCCCCAAAGAAGGTACCCCTTATGTTCGGAAACTCCCATTTGGCTTGTGTATAGAGATTTTTAGGACATACTCAATGTGCTGTATGTTTGAACCCTGACACTGGTTTAGGGTTTGGGGTTTAGAGATCGGACTGAGCGCAAAAACATCTTATATGTAATCCAGATACTCAAAGTGAGGGTTGGCCCATTGAGAGCCTAAGTCATGACGTCCATAGTTCGCCCCCAGTCCCCCTCAGCCTAAAAACCCTGAACCCTAAACCCTAAATCCTAAACCTTAATCCCTCTCTACGTATATGCCCCCAAACCCAATTGGGGAATGCTCTGTAAGTCGCACGCAGCCGGCATCTGCTAGGTCCATCCCCTCGGTGCTGTTGGGGGGGTGCTTAACCTTAAACCCGAAACCCCTGAAACCTTGGGTTTGCGTTCAGGATTAGGCTTCAAAGGGGTTTCGGGCTTTAATAACTTTACACAGTCAACCCCATCAAGTTGGAAACCGGATTAAGTCCATATAGTGCTGGGATTCCCTATACATTACTGTCAAGGATTGAGGCTATTGGGTTTCCAACTTTTGGGCTTCTACTATATATAGGTTCGGGGCATCAGGGATTTTACGATCTCGGATATGCGGGTTCAGGGACTAGTTAGGGCAGACCATAGCAGGCAAACACATGCAATGATAACGTCGCTTTCGATCCAAAGTAACTTCACTGCGGCTGCGGCACACAACACCTACCGAGGAGCTACAGGCACGCTTCTGCTTGGTGTTCTATAAGATTTTCCTGCAAGGGGCCCTTAACACAGCACCAAACAGAAACCCCGTCTTTGCGAGTCCCGGCACAGAAACCGAGTGTATGAAAACTTGATGAAGTATACGAATAGAGACGTATGCAGATGCGCACCTCTGAACACATATACACATCTTGGGATAAATACTAACCAGATCTGAACCATGATGCGCATCCGGCGTAACATCTCCCCGAAGCCGCTTTGGAAACCACACGCATAACCCTAGGGCTCCATGTACCTATGCGGAATCTACTTAGGCCTCAAAGTTCCTATACCGGAACTACTTTCAGGTTTAAGTGTACGGTCCTCTTGTCATTTGCCACAAACCAGATGCATCTTGCAGCGACGGACTCTGCAACATCAACAAGACGGTTGACATGCCCTTCGTTGATTGAAAAATGCCCTCGTCATACCTCAATGAGGTTGTCAGATGTATGCCAGAGGCTCGAATGCAAGATGTGTGCCAAGGGCTCTAATAGATATGGGTAGTTGTGGAAATTAGGGTCCCTTTTTGGGTACCCTAAATCGTAGGAGCCGTATTAGATTGGGGACCCAAAAAGGGACCATAATTTTGACAACCACCCATATTCCTTGGTTCAGACCGAGTCAGCGGCTTCTTGCGAACTCGGTCTCGTCTCGTCACCTTGAAGGCGGTGTGTAATGCCCCAGATTAGGGTCCCTGCTGCACGGGCGGCATATAGGGGTCTTCAGAGAAAGCCCCATATATGAGCTACTGTCAAGAAAGAAAGTTGAAGACATGGCCAAAATATCATCCCTACAAAACCACATAACGTACACTCTAGAACCCAGCCACAGCCTTCCGCCCTGACACATCCGTCAATGTTACGACGTCACCGATTCCAGGTTGAGCACATTTGGCTCGTGTGCATGTGTAAGAAGATGTACATCAGCTCTCACCATGCCCACGGTACAGGCTTTATCGAAATATGCGCAGGCTGTTCTATTGCACGGGCTTCAGAACCTGCATTGCTGTATTGATCAATCGTTCGTCAATTTTTGCCATGCCGTATTTGGTGTGTCATAGTCCTTCGTCCGAACCAGAGAACTCTCAACACTCGATGCTCGCGGAAAGCAACTCAAACGCCATCGCCCGAAAACCCAAGGGTTCAACACTTGACCCAAGCAACCAAAAGCTTGAAGCCCGTAAACCCCTAAACCCGACCACCTTGTGGGTGAAGTCGGTGCTGTACAGCGACTTCATGGGCTCCGCAGGGGCTGTACTGCTCCTCACGTACGGAGAAGCACTGCAAACACCATACTGTAGATGCATGCATGCATGCCTGTACGTAAGCTTACATGGATAAACGAGCTCAAACCGCCAATGATATGGCAATTGACGGCGGTTGATTCTTCGTATAGAACAAATTGCATATCCATTTGTGCTCATGTACGTCAGCATGCATGTACAATATGCACACACCATGTAAACACAGACAAAATGCTAACTCGACAATGTTCGTCGGCTCATCCAGCCACTGGCAGAAGCGTTTGCACGTGTGTGTGTGTGTGCATACATATATATATATATATATATGTAGATGCTGGGTAAGGCTCACGTAGACACACAATGTGTATATACATCCGTGTGTATATACACTTATATATATATAGAGAGAGAGATACGCAATGTACACACGTAGACATACATGTCTATGTATACACGTATAACATATACGGGTGTCTGTGTAAACGTACATAAAAGCAAATAGTATACATATATATATACACATACACATACACATACACATATATATATATATATATATATATGTATATGTATATATAATATTTTTGTATATATATATATATATATATATATTACATACACATACATATACATGAACGATAAGCAGCTACATATATGCTTATTTGCCCAGTAATGTAGCTGCATACATGAAACATGTGTGCAAATGTGTGTCCATGCTTTTGCATGTTTAATTATCTTCTTAAGTGTAGAAATGTGTAGTATGTGTTCATGAATCTATGTGTACATGCATATTATGTGTGGGCATGTATATATATATATATATGTATGTGCAAGTGTCGATAATTGCAAGTACGTCTGTATGTGCAACTGTATATGTATTTATGCATATATGCAAGTATGCCAATCTGGAAAACATTAATGTTCGTATCTACGTGTATGCAAATATTCGTGTGTCATAAAACATAAGTGTGTAGCCAGCCCGTGCTTGTTTCTGCTATCCAGACCCCTCATTTGAGACTGCACCGGGGCCCCGAGAACCAAGAACCAAGTTACGAGTCCTATACCAAGGATTCTGTGGTTCGACAGTTTGCCACTAAGCTCCTAAATCGCATCATGAACCCTCAACCGCTGAAGCTGTGTCGTACTCTTATAGCAACTCCAATAAAATAACTCGTCAAAGAACCCTTCGCTATAGGCCCTCAACCGTAGTATGAATGCTGAACCACTGAGCTGTGAATACAAATGCTGGGCTAGAGAGGCTGGAAGCTAAGGGCATTAGGCTTACGGCTTGTCGTTTCGATTTGGGTTGGGGCTTAAGCATGAATTTTGGAAGCCCGAAGCCCTAACTGTTAAAGCCCATCGAGCAGAGCTCAACTAATCACCGCAGCAGCGAGCTCGAGGCTACTTCAAGTGCTGGCTTCCCGGGAGCTCTATGGAACAGTGAATCGGAGTTCGACGTCTAACATGGGAGTCTCACAAAGATAGACGCTCCAAGCACTAAATCAATTAGATAGCCCTGCATTGACGAAAAAACAAATAGCCTATTTACAACCGAAAAGTCCGTTCTAAAAACTTTCTAATCTGCTCGGTCCTCCCAACCCCTAAGCAGTCTTTGGGACGGATGTCTGCAGCACCTTGGGAAGGGCAAGCTATGAGGCAAAGGACGGATGACGGCCAAGACGACAACGATTGCTGCTGCCACTATTACTACTACTACAACTGCTACTACTACAAATTCTACTAAAGTACATAAATACATACATATAAGTATAACAGAAAACTATTATGGCAATATAGTAGCCGTCATGATAGCACCAACAACAACGACGACAACCGAATTACTTACGACAGCAAACAAACTACGTAGTTGTCAGTCATAGTCACATCAATACAAGCAAGTCAATACGAGAGGTTTACCAATATTTTTGATCATAGTGATAACAATGTTGAACTAAGAAACAGCAATGACGGTGCAACATGACCTCGCCTCTACCTAACTTTAGCGATGAGGGTGTTTGGCGTTGACGGCCTCTCTTATGGACCTGTCCAGGGTCCGAAACTTGAAAGGGCTTCGGCTGAGTGTGTGGGTAGTAGAGCCGTGGTGGGTTGGAAGAGCAAACTCGAATCAGGATTCCCGTGAGTCTGCGCTGGCTGCATGCCGTGCCCACTGGTCTGCAAACGGATGTAAAAGAGTGATCTGATACAATCTATGTTCCCGTCATGGTATCCCCAATTGTCGAGAGCTTGACATAAGAGAGTGCCAAACAGCCAGTAGAGCTGGGGTTCTGGGATGGTTTGGACCCAATGGCGCGTGACAGCAACAGACATGAAGGATCACAACAGGAATAGCGAGCACAGCACTGCAGTCATAGTATCGTCATCCATGGCGGGGCTGGCTTGTCTGCATTATCTATGGAGCATGGTGAAGGGTTTAAGGCTTAAGTGCAGCTCTAAAAGCCCTAGACGGTTTAGGGTTTAGGATTCAAGCACGAGCAGCGGCCTGGAGTTTTGCACCTCAAGCCACACTTATGAAGGCAAGTGCGGTGTGAGACAGGTCGCCAATGGACGACATAAAGTGCGCAGTGACATAGCCATGCGAAGCTGTATGTTGCAGTCAGTTTACAAGAAACAGCAAAGCTGAAGGCCTCAAGATCTGCAGAACATCAGAAAAAAAGTCGTGCGTCCGGATATGGAGCACAATCCAACCGCAACTCCGCAACTGTATCAAAGGGGCTCCGAAGGTGGGATGAATGAAGGATTTAGGTGTTTAAGGTATACGGCATGGGGGAAAAATCCCAAACAAGGGTCCTCATATATGAGGAATCTGTAATCCGAAATCCTACTTATGTCCTTCCCACCTTCTAAGGTGCTTGCACCGAACGGCAAAGCGCTTCCCCACCTCTTCCGGGAAATGTCGGCTGCTGTATACAGACTTGAAATGCGCAAGCCAAAATCCACGGTTCTTGGGCGCAATGAAATTCCAAAATAATACAAGAATAACTATAAGATCATATACGAATAAATCGTTTGAGATCCTAGCCTTGTCAACCGGAAGCCCCCCAAGCCCCACCTTGTTTATTTCGGGCTTCACCCTAACCCCAACCCCTGAAACTCTGGCCTTCTATGGGTTTTGGGCCATGGTTTTACCCACTTTTGAGGGTTTAGGTATTGCCTGGAAGGGAAGCCCACTGCCCACCCTAAACCCTAAACCCTATGCCCTAAACCCTAAACCCTAGACCCTAAACCCTAAACCCTAAACCCTAAACTCTAAACTCTAAACCCTAAACCCTACTCATCTCATACAACAAGGGTCCTGCTGCTCTCAACCCCGGAGTCCCCAGAGACTCCAAGATCTCTTAATTAAGAAATACCTAGGGTTAGGTCTCCCTGGTCTCCCTTAAGGGATCCTTTAAGGGCTCCTTTAAGGGATCCTTTAAGGGCTCCTTTAAGGGATCCTTTAAGGGCTCCCTTAAGGGATCCTTTAAGGGATCCTTTAAGGGCTCCCTTACCGGCTCCTTTAAGGGATCCTTTAAGGGCTCCCGAAAGGGATCCTTTAAGGGCTCCTTTAAGGGCTCCCTTAAGGGATTTATAGAGTTTAGGGTTTAGGGGATTCGAATATCCCTTATAATTAAGGAATACACCTTAAATTCTAGTAGGCTCAATAATATGATTTAAGGTATATTCCTTAATTAACCGCCGACGGCTCCATAAAATTTCAGCCTAAGCCCTGAACCCTAAAGGGTAAACCTATAAAGACTGAAACCTAAATCATGGGACATTGAACACCGGGAACAAAGGCTTGCAGTTGGGGCTGGCTGGCCCTTCAAACTCAAAGCTTGGCCTTGCCGAGAGACTCCAACAAAAGGTCCCTTTACTAGTTCATGGTTGGGATAGGATTAAAGATTTACATTTTTATTCCTTAGTGGCTTTAAGTGCCCATAAAACTGTAAAATGCTACCCAACTATGACAAAGTTTAGTAGGGTTGAAGGCTTACGGCCGGTTTAGATTCTTCAGAGTAAGAAACCCTGAACGGTAATTGAGAGTTTCCGAAAATAGGGGTAGCTTATTTTGGGGGCCTTATAATAAGGATCCTGCTATTTAGGGTACTATTTTCGGGTCCTCTATTTTCGGAAACTCCCCATTAAACCCTAAACCCCAAACCTCAACTGGCACGGCGGTGTTGGAGACTCTAGGTATACCCCAGCGGTGGGCAGGCCAGATCTGATTCTCATGGCCTCAGCAGGCACGGCTTCTATTTCCAACGTTTATAGTGTTAGGGATTTAGGGTTTTACATTTCCTTGGGCTCACGGTTGTACTCATCGCAGTTTAGGGCTCTAGTAAACAGTATTTCCAACGTTTATAGGTTTGGGGGAGTCAGGGTTTAGGGATTCTTTGGGAACACGATTGTACTGATCGCAGTTTTGGACTGTAGTAAACAGTTGCAGCAACTCGATGAGTAGACAGCTGTTGGGCTTCAGGACGTTGTCCGAGCTTTACCTAGGCCCTTAAATCTTGTATATAATATACCTTCTATTTGATGACTCATGTTGTGGTTAGGATCCTTAAATTATAAACTAAGGTAACCCCACAGACTACTACACTTAAGGGTCTAGGTAGGGTTTGTGGGTTCCGGCGCTTTGACATAAATCCCTGACCAAAATACCATGGTATTACTGGCATCAAGATCAGCCTAAACCCTAGGCCTTAAACCCCCTAAACACAAACCTTTTGTACAGCTTTCTGTGTTCTAAGGAAGCTGCAGCACTGCTGTAAGCAAGCAGTTTCCGAGGCTATACGTAATATGTTGGTGGAGAGCAGCTTTGACTACTCAGCTGAGCAGCAAGTCTTCAGTTGTTTCAGGTTGAGGGTTTCAGGCGTAGGGTTTCGAGCATCCAGGCTTTTTTGCTGGTTCAGGGGTGCTTGGCTGGCCCCACTTGGAGGTTCAAGGGTAGTTATAAGTGGGTTATAAGTCCCCTAATATGGGTTATATATATATATATATATATATAAGTATAGTTGTCCTACCTATAACCCTACTTATAACTACCCATGAACATCCAAGCAGCGGAGGCCTATGAAGGTTTGAGGAAATTGCAGGGCAGGGCCTCATACTGTTGATTATATAAATCTCCTGCATTGCCCATGATATGGAATATGCAACGAAACCGCACGCCGCTCATGACGTTCGCCAGGTTGGCTTTGACATGCGTATATTGCGCGTGGTTCCGGCCTCTCGCTGACAAGCCCTTGCATGCCGGTGGCTGGATGTCGGCGGTGCCAACGAACCCGATGATCATGTGTTCGATTTTTCGAGTCTGGTCATCATGCAAATCGTTGCCCCTCTCATGCGCATGATGCCGGCGGTCTGGGCTCGCGGTTCTGCTGGTTGTTGGTTGGCTTCTGACTACTTGCCTGCTTTCAGTTGTATTTTGCACCTAGGCGGGTGTTAAACCACACCCCACTGATGCGCATGATGTTGGTTTTGTTCTGCTCTTTCTTCTTAGACCACCTGGCTTTTGGGGGCTACATGCAAGACAAGCCCCTTCTGATGCGCATGATGTTGGGTATCCGGTGCGCGTGATTCGCTCGGCACCACTCCTGCGCCAAAGAATGCATCAGTGATGCTCATGCTGTGGGGCGGCGTGGCTTCTGAGTCGATACATAGCCCCGGTGATGCTCAGGATTGTTGCTGCTGATGAACGGAGACCCGACGATTCTCACGATTCTTCCTTGATTTATGCTTTAGCAACAACAGCCGCTGATGCTAATGATGCTGGGCTGGTCGGCTTCTGACTAGTTCATTGTTTTCATCTGTGTTTGCCACTTTGGCGGGTGTTGGCGAAAACAATACCCCACTGATGCGCATGATGTTGATGTCTGCTCGCCTTTCCTGGCTTCTTTCATCACCGCGCGACACTGATGACTCTGACTTCTGGAAGCCGCGTGGAAGACAAACCCCTTCTGATGCGCATGATGCTGGGCACCTGCTGTTCGTGATCGGCGCTGCTAGCAAAAACACTTGACCTTGGGCAGGTTGGCTGATGCTCACGACAGAACAAACAGTCTGCACAAGATTCACAAAGAATGGCTGGGAGCGCATGAACGAGCGAACGTTGCCAGTTGACACTGTGGCAAGCTAGTCAGAGCCGACAGCAAGACTGCAAGTGGCGGAACCGTAAACCCTGAACCTTCAACCCTAAACCCTGAACTCTTTTGGCACTGCACACCCGATCCTATGGTCCTACGCTGCTTAGGATCCACGAAACCCTGCAGGGTGACCCACGTCGTTACAGTATCCGGTTGGAGACTCGCAGATTCACCGAGCATTGGGCGTTTTGAGGCTTTTGAGGTGTTAGGCTCAAGTTGGCGCTGCCAAGTTTACTAAGTTTATTTAGGACAAAGCGTCATCCTGCACCACGACAAGCCCTAGACCTTATTAACATAACTTAAGTCCTGAAAAATGCCTTCAAACCTCATCTACTCTATACCCTACACCCTGAGCCTTACCCTCAACACCAATCCCAAAGCTCCACAAGATCCAAAAACCTCAATCCCTAGAACCCTGCCACCGAAACCATACCGTGTATCATCCCGAAAACCTATAGCATATGGCCCGCAACTCGCACTCCTCAACCCTGCGTCTTCGGCCCCTCCAAACGGAGTGCCAATTCGGCTTCGTTTCTCTTGTCTTGAGTGCAGCCCGAGGCCCAATCATCGCAAACTCAATATCCGCAACTGAAGGTTTCAAGAAAACACGGAGGACACCAATATCAGCATCGAAATGAAGACCTCTTACAACCAAAGATCCCGAAAGACGGCGTCCCATCTTCAAAGCAAGCCTATCCACATCCCACGGGCTCTCGCTATCACACAACCCCTACAAACTCTCAAAGCCCATAATCGGTTTAGGGTTTATCCTTCAAACCTCAACCCTGCAAACCCTGAAACTGTGAAGCGACTAACCACGTCAAGCCATAAAGCTTTCAAGGCCCGAGGCTCAGGCCCCAAAGTCCTGAACCCCCCAAACCCTGATGCATCAAAAACAAGCCCTAAACTCTTTAAGCATAAAGTACCCGAAACCCAAAGCAACGGAACCTCAATCCCTAAACCCTGAAATGCCACAGCCCGAAAACCAAAACACACGCCACCCCACAACACTGAAAAAGAAGTGAACAAAACCCGAGTACCAAGAAACATCAACCCCACAGCCCTAAGCCAAGCCCCACGCAATTTGCATACTCACGGAGACGCTCAAGCTTTCGTCGGCCTCAAGATCGGCTTGGGGGTTTTAGGGCTCTGGGTTTGGGGGTTTGCGCTTCAGGGTTTGCGGTGTGGTATTTGGGGTGTATAGGGCTTGAGATTCGGGCTGAAGTTTGCTTCTGAAGGCCAACTTCTACGAGTATGATTAAGGCTTGGGGGCAGCCCCGAGGTTTGGGGTTGGTGGGTGCTTGGCAGGATAGCAGAAAGTGGAGCCGTTGCTTGATCCTGTTGTTCAACAGTAAATTAATTTCACGGTTCAAGGTGTAGGGTTCATGTTGCAATCCTTGGAGCAATCACGAGACCAATGCCGTGTGCATCGGTCTCCAGAGTGAAGGAGTGACGAGCCCGACCCAATCATGCCTTCAGTGCCTGCACTGGTTGAACCACAAGCTCTCAACTCCTAAACCTTCAACTAAAAATTCTAAACCCCAACCCTTTCGCTCAAAGGACGTAACCCCGTCTAAGGTATTCATGTGATCTGAACGTTTGATACGATCTTCCAAACCTTCTCCCGCCCGGCATGTCCAACAGAACAACTTCGCAGTCCTTCCTGGCCCCTGCTGTATGATGCTGACTTGCTGTTGCCGGTCGTTGCTGTCGTCCATCATCTCGTGTTGCGGCTAGCTTGTCTTTAGCTGTAGCCTTTTGGGGTGCAGCCGCCGACAGTACTGCAGAAGCTGGCTGGTTCTAGAAGACGAAGACAGGGTGAAAGTAAACACAACACTTCCGCGACGGACCACCCAAACCCTACCCTAAGGGTCCATGTACCCAAATAGTATATACGTTGGCCCCAATGTACCTGTATAGGAAGTACTTTAAGGCCAAAGTATGATATACTATTTGGGTACATGAACCCTCAGGGTAATCTAAACACTAAACCTGCCTCCGGCCGCGCAGACCGGAGGTGCGACGGCGACCCTCCTGGAGCTGGGGGCAAGCAAATTATCCCTTTTGGGGTACCCTAAACAATAGGTGCCGCAAACAGGGACCCTAATTTTGACAACCACCCATATATTAAAGCACAACCCCAGTTGCCTGTAGGCTCAACAGTATCAAAAGCCGGAAAGCTCAAAGGTTCAATCTTGGCTTCACCTGGTGCTCAGAACTTCTTGAGCTACTCTTTCTCCAGCATTGGGGGAGTCATCTTTCCCTAAACCCTGAATCCCTAAACCTTGCAAGAAACCCTACACCCTATAACCCTAAACCCCAACCCCCTAGCCCCTGAACCCTAAACCCGTAAACGAGTCTGTGCCCACGCGCAATCGGGCTTGTTTAAAAAGGCATGTTCGCAAACTCTCGTGCGCATGGCAGCCGTAAAAAAAGCCCTAAACCCTAGACCCTTTAACCCTAAACCCTAACCCCTAACCCCCTAGCCCCTGAACCCGAACCCCTAAACCCTAGAACCCTGAACTCCTAAACCCTAGAACCCTAGAACCCTAAACCCCTAAACCCCTAAACCCCTAAACCCTAGAACCCTAGAACCCTAAACTCCTGAACCCTAGAACCCCTAAACCCTAGAACCCTAAACTCCTGAACCCTAGAACCCCTAAACCCTAGAACCCTAAACCCCTAAACCCCTAAACCCTAGAACCCTAAACCCCTAAACCCTAGAACCCTAAATCCCTAAACCCTAGAACTTTAAGCCTAGAGCTTCCTTGCCTGTGGAGCTCAGGGGCCGACTCTCCAAATTTCGGAAACCCCAAAGGCTCCATGTACCCAAATAGAGTTCCTTTAAGGCTACCATAAGGGATCCGTTAAGGGATCTATACGGGTTCTATGAGGGTTTAGGGTATAAGGATCCATGTACCCAAATAGTATATACTTTGGCCTATATAGGGACTACTTCAAGGCCTGAGTTCATGCTATTTGGGCACATGGACCCTCAGGGAGCACTTCGGGTGCATTCTTTGACTAGCCCTCGGGCTCCCAGTTCTCTAAAAAACTAATAGGCTTAAAAACCATTTAGCGCCGGAGTACCCTAGTCCAACAAAGGTTTGCCTTTTCAATTATGGTAGGGTTATATACTCCAGAAGGTTGAAGGTTGCCTACTCAGCTACTAGGACCATCTAATATGTGACCCAGTAACCCACTATTGGGTAACTGGAGCCCGAGGGTAGGAGCACTTAACGCGATTCAGTTTACTCTTCAGAAGAGCCACGGGTTAGGGGTTTAGGGTTCAGGGGTTTGGCGTTTTGGGGGTGTAGGGGTTTAGGATTTGGATTTGTGCGAAGGTCCTTCAATTTCTCGCAGACTCTTTTTTAAAGAATCGAAAAGTGAAATTTGAGCTAGCCGGGTCACAGGTCCAGTGCTTGGCATCACAATTTGTGGCTGTCAGGGTGATCGTCGCGTGGTAAGACTTGGGGCCTAGTACTTTCCGCAAGAAGAGAGCCCTAAACCCTAAACCTTCTAAGAGCGCAATGAGTTTGGGTTTTCGGGCTTCGGGCTTCCGGTTTGGGGTTGAGGTCTCCCGCTGAAGGAACTGAGGTTTCCATGCAAACTCTCATGTTACACAGCTCTCGTCTTTGCTTGTAGCCCATTCGGGCACCCTCTAACTAGTACTGAACGAGTTATTACAGCCCCAGCCTGTCTTCAAGGGCTTAATGCCAGGATTGCTTCTTTTATGCCTATCAACGGAGGGGGCTACTAACTAGGGGTCTAAAGCAACTTGAATGCTCGGTGACCTGGATGGGCGCCAGTCGTGTGAACTCGTCGCTGGAGCTCGATGTCATGGATGTCTGTGAGGGGGCGCTCCTTGGTAACCCCCGGACGCTCGGCTCGATTGCCGATGATTGACATAAACCCCTGCTGTTTACAGACCCTAATATTCAACTTCCTATGACGATCCCTGTGCACGGAGAGGGTGTTGGATCACCGGTTCAGGGAGACGAAAGACTAACCAAAGCATCGGCAGCCCGCTTTGTTGCGGAAACCGTGTGCTATATCTATTGGTGCTGCTGGCAGCTCGCAGACTTGTCCGGAAAGGTGACCCTAAGTTCGGGCATGAATCTATAATCTGCCTCTGCTGTTCATCCAGTACGAAAGATCAAGGACCATATAAACTCCATATCTCCTGTGCTTACACCCTACCAACTACAGCCCCAGCGGCCCGAGTCCTTCACCACCAAGACACAAACCCTAGACCTTAAACCCTACAAAGACCTACACCTTAATTCCAAAGACCTAGAATACCAAGAACTCCTAGGAAATCCTGAGCCCGCAAAACTCCCCCTTGACTTGAACCCAAACCCAGACCCTAAACTCACCAAAACCTAACCCTAAACCCTAAATCCCGAACCCTAAACCCTGAACCCTGAACTCAATCAGGCTTCCTCTGACCGCTGTGCCCACCGCCGTCAATGGAGCTGGAGCGCACCAGGTCCTAATCCGGTGAGCATCTTGCTCTCCAGCGGATTTGGGGCGTGAGCTCTCGGGCTCCATGTACCTGTACCCAGAGAGCCCAATACCCCTTAATTAAGGAATATAAGGGCTCCTTAAAGGGCTTCTTTAAGGGATCTATAGGGCTTCTATAAGGGAAATAAGGAATATAGCTTAAATCAGAAGATGAAGCCCTTTATAGTTTAAGCCATATTCCTTAATTAAGGGGTATTGGGCTCTCTGGGTATAGGGTCCCTTTGAGGTTTCCCACGGCAGCTCTTTTAAGGGTTCTATGAGGGTTTGGGGTTTAGGGCTCCATGTACCTATATAGTATATTATATACTTAGGCCCTGAAGTAGCCCCCTTATAGTGCATATGTATCTAGTAGCACTATGGAAGTAGGTCCCGAATGACCAATCTTATTGCTGTATGGTTTTGGCAACCCAATTCCGTAACAGCAGTATGGGGTTTTAGGGCTGTGAAAGATCCTCGGGCATGAAGGCTTACAGGCTTATAGGTTCGGGGGTTCACCGCATCAAGCCGTTCAGATCAAAGAAGGATGAAACCCTCATCATGTTCACTCATGAAGATTATCCACGCAAGCCAGCCAACTACAAGCCTAAAACCCTCCCCAGAAGCCCTGTCTCCCAAAACATCCCCAAACCCCTAAACGGTACCCGATCTTGACAATCCCTGCACCCTTGACCCTCCGCCCGGTCCTCTTTAGCTTTTGCTTTTTGCTCCATCTCTTTCAGCCTGGGTCCCAAATTCAAGGGCTTGGCACAAAGGGAAGAGGTCTTGCGGGCTCCTGGCATGCAGGCGTTTGTGACTTGGGTTTTTCCCGGTTGTTGCAGGGAGTACGGTGTACCAAGCTGCGATCAGGACGACAGGAACTGCCATTGCACCCGAAACCACCATACACTTGCAAGATCACAAAGTCTCTTACAACTTATAACTCAATAAATTTTTTGCTACCAAGACGCCCCCGCCATTCCAAAAACACACACACACAAACAAACAAAAAACAAGAAACCAGACAACCATCGTAGTAACCCTAATAATAAATAGTACCTAATCGAAAATCCATCCATAACCCTTCTAAGGAATCAGACTGCACCCACTTGCAACGTGCCCCGAAGGACCCCTCAATGCGGCTCTGCGGCCATGCAGCCTACGCCTTCTCCCGTCTTCAGGGAGATTTGGGGTTCCCTAAACCTAAATGGGTACATCTCTAAATTAGGGCTCCTTTTCGGGTCAGCAGAATAGCAAGCCCGGCACCCTTATAAAAAAACAGGACCCTCAAAGGCACCCGAATAAAGAGAACGACCTAAATCCTCGACCCTAGACTTCATACACCCCTAACTCCCTAGTGCCTGAACCCCTAAACCCTAACGAGCACCTAAACCTTTAAACCTCTAAACCCCTAAACACCCCTAAACCCCTAATCCCTGAACCCCTACCCAGAGAGCCCAATACCCCTTAATTAAGCAATATACGTTAAATTATAATAAGGGGCTTCATATTATGGTTTACGCTATATTCCTTGATTCCCTTATAGAACCCCTATAGATCCCTTTAAGAAGCCCTTTAAGGAACCCCTTATATTCCTTAATTAAGGGGTATTGGGCTCTCTGGGTAAACCCAGTGGGTCGGGTTCAGGGCTGCTAGGGACAAAAGCCGAGGCGCAGTTGCGGCTTCGAGGCTTGCATCCGCTTCAGCATGAAGGCGCTGCACTGAATCCTTCAGGGCTTTAGGAGGGGGTTCCTTCAAGGGATCTATAGGGTTTAGGGTTTAGGGGTTTAGGGGTTTGGGGTTTAGGGTTTACCTGGGGCTCCAAAAACCTACTGTTTTAAAGGTTAGACCATCTGATTAAGGGGTCATCGCCTACTATTTTCTAGGGTTTGGGATACCCCTTAATTCAGGAATATAGCTTAAATCATAATATGAAGCCCTTTTTAATTTAAGCCATATTCCTTAATTCAGGGGTATTGGGCTCTCTGGGTAGTATCAGGATCTAGAGTTTCAGCCTTAAGGGCTCACGGTTTTCAGGACTTTGGGGATTTGGGGTGGTCGTCTTGTGGATGTGGGCGACGCCAGCATCTAGGTTCAAGAGTTTGGGGTTTCGGGCTGTACGAGCTTCGGACCGCGCTGCGGAGGATATGGCCCTCAGGCTCCATGTACCTGTAGAGTATATACTCAGGCCTTAAAGTAGTCTCTATATAGGTACTTCAAAGCCGAAGTATATACTATATAATATAGGTACATGGAACCTCAGGTTTTAGGTCTTCGGGGTTGCATTTGTCAGGCGGGTTGAGGGCTCAGGATTGAGGGTTTGGCAGAGTCGCTGACGTGCCCGGGGATACGTGCGGAACCCTACAGCCTAAGGGCTGTCTGTTATAATTAGCATAAGGGATGCTATAAGGTTCCTTGAAGTGTTTCTAGAAGGATTACTATAAGGTTTCTATAAGGGTCTACCTGTAGTCTCCACTGTCGTTCCTTTTCTATAAGGCAACCCCAGAAAGGAACTACAATGGATACTGTAGGTAAAGCCTAATTTCCTAAAGCAACGCTCAGAAGCGCGAGAGCACTAGTGGATGCAGCTACGAGAAGTCCTTCGCTGCATTTGTATGCCTGGAACCTGCTTAAGGAAACACGACACATTCGCTGGGAGTTTAGGGTTTACCTGGACCCTATAAAACCTACTTTTTCGGGTCCCATATTCTGATTTCCCGACATGAACGCTTACAAAGGTAGGATATTTGGGGTTAAGGCTACAACGAGACTCACGACTCTTGTTTTGCTTGAAGTGAGGCTGCCACGCGCACTTTGGCAAACGACTTGTGGACGAGAATGCGGAGAATCACAAAGTTAACGATAGTGCGGATAATGGCATCGGAGAAGACATGCTGTAGCATACGTGATGCTTACATGATTCCCTACCACAACTATGTGGTCCTCGCGAAATCTCACGAATACTTCTGCTACTACAGCTGGTCTGGTGTTAGGCGGTTTATACTCTATCCCGGAACACTTGGGTCGGTAACTTAGTTCGACTAACTGTTTCGTGACAGCGAACAGCTGACCATTCTCTCAACTCGTAAAGGTCTGTGCGAACTTCAAAAAAGCCGACAAGCTCACACACACACACACCTGCAACATCATCACATAACCCATTTCCTGCATCCTGGTTCCTGGCCATCGCCTAGGCCCCGGACTTCACGATAGACCCCAGCATCCGAAACCTTGCAAGCCCTAAGGCAAGACTGGACTGGTTCACTACAAATCCGGGAATCCTAGTTTAGCATAGCACGTTATGGTGTAAGGTGGTATGCTATCATATGTTGTGGTATATGATGACATGTCAGTCCTGGCTGTCATATCAGGGATGTCTGGCCCGTCTGCTTGTTCGGGTTCGTCGCCAGCATCAGCAGCATCAGCAACTGTGCATGCATGCCGGGTTGTTGATGGAGGGCGCCACGGGGATCATCGATCCGTTCTTACAGTCACCCAAATCAGGGACTTAGCAAGTAGAGTGATAATTGGGGTTAAAAGTCCCCTAAGTGGGCGGTTATAACTACCTTACTTCCGACGGTTGATAAAATAAATCCTGCATTACCCATCATCAGGAATATACCATAATTCCCACAGTTTAGGGTCATTAAGGTAGTGCGGGATTTATATCATCAACCGTATGTCCCTTGGGCCTTCAAAAAGTGAAACTTCGAGGCAGCAGTTGCTGGTGCTTAGGACTTGAATTGTTCATGGCCTGTCGCTGTAGTAGAGAGGCCTTAATAATTACCAATACTACTTTGGGGCTACTTATTACAATAAAATTATACTATACCCCAAAACCTTTTTCAAATTATTACGGCCCGGCCCCCAATCTAGAACCCTATTATAGATCCCCTATAGACCCTTTTTAAAGGACCCCTTAAAGAAACACTTTAATTCTTGAGGCCCGTATGTTATGTCTACAGGGATCATGATATCTGGGAGCTCAGGCTTCATTTCGCTTTACGAAGTGATCGGAAGCATGGGTGAATCGAAGGAATGTGGTACTTGTCTAAATTAGGGTCCCGTTTGGCGTCCTCAATATAGTACGGCACCCTTATAAAATGGACCCCCAAAGGGACCCTAATTTAGAGAACCACCCATGTCCAGTTCAGGGTTTCGGATTGCATGGGTTTATGGGTTCCGGGTGCAAGAACCCGGTAGGAGCCTTTAGCCGTGAGTTCTTTAGTTCTTCGAGCTCATACAGCCGTCCCCCAAAATTACATGCTGCTTGCGTCCCTGTTCCTGCGAAAATCGGAACAGTGAACAACCAATAAGCCAATAGTACTCCTACGACTAAGAAACCCAAACAAAAAGGAGAGCAGCATCACAGGGCCAATGCCCGCAACAGCTACAACACAAAATGCCGACACCGTCTCCGTCTGTGTCACGCTCATTATCACCATCGCAGCGGCCATCCAGTGCAAACATGTCCCAAGCGCTTTCAACTCCAGATAGACATGTCTGTGCCCCTGCAGATGCGCAGTCAAAAAACTCAACACAGGCAGTAAGACCGATCACTTCGACTCAGCTATAACTCCTGCAGAAAACAACGGAGTTTGACACACACGACCATCCACAGAATTAGGTAGAAAGATACATACATCTGAATCATAGGGAAGTGAGATATGACCTGCACCCCGCAGGACACAAGTAGAACGGCTGGGCGAAGGAATCGACAAGTGCTGGAACGCACCATGCCCTGCCCTAAATCCCGAACTCCAAACCCGAAGCCCTCAACCCTAAACTGCCCTAAGCCCTGCACCCTCAGTGAATTTCATGAGCCCCGCCTGACTCCGAGTCTTCGTCATCGGCCTGAGCCTCACTGAACCCGATGCCCACGTTATTCGCCTCAGGGCATCTGATATGCACTGGCTTTCAGAAACAATGTGGATGGCGACGATGATGAGCTCAGCCTAAATCACTAGATGATTACCGATGTTGGTCCATATGGATCCTTACAATACTTGTAGGATAGTATACCCCCAAGCACTTCGTCATTGGGACCCTTTATCATACAACTCTCACCGTAGAACCTTATTGTCGAACAATTAAATAAACCCCTGTCAAGAGCACATAGTCTTCACGGGACCATAGTCTTGTTCCAACTATTGCGGCCCCCAGATATTAAACAAATGCTCTGTGGAGAATCTTTCCTGCTATCCACCGTTGAAGTGAAACTGCTGCTGTAAGCTTTGATCACGTATTGGGTGCGTGGTTTTCGGGTTTAGGGTCTAGGCATCAGAAACATACACCTGCAAAAAAATCGACGTCCAAGCTGCGACGAGTCCAAACTTCTGCGATCTGCTGGGCAGCTTGAAAGTGATCGATGACAGGGACTTGTTGGAAACGTTTCGACCTCACGATTGAGGCATGTAGGTTTCATGGATTCAGGGTCCAGGGATCGTGGGTTCGGTGTCCCTTCAGTTGGCCATTCGGGTCAGGTCATAAAGACGTTGTCTCTAGGTAGGCCCGAATGTATGCAGCTTTTCGTGCATACTCGGTGATGTAACAGCAGTTACTGTCATGACCGTCGCTGCCGTTGCAGTGCTTGCAGCAACCCTAAACCGGGCTTTTAAGTAACCAGGGAGAAAGAAGTAAAAACTTTTATTTCATAATGTCTCCTTTAAGAAAAAAGTATTAAAGTATGGTACTCCAAAGCCCAGTAAACCCCTAAACCACTAAAGCCCACAATGCCCGACCAGACGACCACAGCCAAGACTCTGGTCTGATCTGTTTGCGCAAGTATGTAAAGTATGCAACCCTGCATATCAGACTACAGTAAAATATGTTATGCTATTTTTACATTATCTTATAATATTCTGTCAGAATATATGATGTCAATACTGTTTGTTGCATTATAAGGTTATACTAGATTATTATTATATTGTGTTATTGTAGTATGTTCGATGCCACGGCAGTGCAAGCGCTTGTTGTTGAAAACCCAGAGTGTTTGCGTCTGTTCAGGTGCAGTCTCTACAGGACCCGGAGATCCCACCAAAAAGTTGAGTAACTGCTGTTTGTTTTTTTGTTTTGTCGAGGGCTCTTTTCCGTCTGCACACGGGGTACCTACGGAAGCCTATGTGAGGCGAGCGAAAAATTTGGGTTTAGGGTCTATGGAGGTTTGGGAGCTAGGGCATATGAACTCGGTACATGCACGGATAAACGACCGGCTCGAGGCTCTACAAGTACCTCACATTACAACAGAACCCTCAAAGCCTAGACCTTATACTCACTGGCCCAAAACCCAAGGAAATAAAAGTTGAACTTTCAGAATCGACTACCTTATAAGAACCCCAAAAGTTAAAAAGGTTGAGTTAACAGCCAATAAGTATAAGCTCTAAGTTTAAACCCTAAAGACTGGGCTTTTAAGTAACCAGGGAGAAAAAAGTATAAACTTGTATTTCATAAGGGTTCCTTTAAGAAAAAAAGTATTAAAGTGTGGTACTCCAAAGCCCAGTAGACCCACCCAAAAGCCTGAAGTTGAAACCTGAACCGACCGTAAATCCGTCCACCCCAAGCCCTCTGCGCTGCGCCAACTGGAGGCATCCTCTATCCGACTCTATCCTCGCAAAGAGCAGCCAACTTACAGCTGATCCCCAAACCCTAAACCCCGAATTCAGAGGCCTTCAAAATCAGAACAGAGTTTCTAGTTTCTAATTGGGTTCCCTTAATAGGGTTACCAGGACTTTGGCAAAGGGGGCTTGGCAGTTACATGAGGATGTTATGGGTATATGGTTTTTGTTAGAAAGACCAAAAGTCTCCATTGTAGTTCCCCTGTTTTGGGGTTGCCTTATAGGACCCTGTTTATATATAACAGGAAGTACAATGGAGACTATAGGGAGAACCAGGAATCCCGGGGATTTTGTTACTAACTGGCCTTTTTAGCTTAAGACCACGAGAAATGCTCGCCATGCGACCTGTTAGCACTTCGTTCCTTGGATGCACCGGAAAGTGGCTGTGAGTTAAGTTGGGAATCAACGCAGGGTTTGCGAGCTTCATGCAGAGGGTTTACGGGTTTAGGCTCTAGGGTTTAGGGCTTGGAACGATGGCGGAGCATCATGGTCATGACGATGAACCTCCCAACATAAACCCTGATCGCTCATCATCATAGGCCTCATTCAGTCCTTCAAGAGCCTGCACCGTGCGCCGTTCAACCTACGTAAGCCCGAAACCAAGGTTGCCGGAACATGAGAAGGGGGTTCCCCATGACTGTTTGGGGACGGGGGAAACTTCAAGCCGAGCCGTAGGGTCTAGGGTTCTAGCCACGCAACTCTAAATCCCGGCCTGTTTTGTGAGAGTTGTCATTTAAAGCATCACGCTGAAAGAAGTCTAAATACGACAAAGTTGAGAATGGAACTATGAGGAGTGTCCCTGTTTGCTTAACTTTGTGCTGACTTTTGGCTTGCGAGAGGTCAAGACCTGAAAATCGTCCAGGGCAAAAGTTGCTACTCCATGCACGAATCATATCCGGATGGCAAACAAAGCTTGACCATGAACGTTTCCAGAAACTCCTACGCAGAGATTCCGGGGCGTTGGCTTGCACCGAGGAGCAATCGTCCTTGGACGAAATCTCTGACTTTTCGCTTACCTCAGACAAGCGGGCGGCATCATGACCATGACCGACACAGATTTGCGCGGGACCTTTTGCATGAGAACTGGCATTTTGAGGATCTGGAAAAGACCCGGCTTGCTTAATCTGCTTGCCGACTGCGCCGTTGCCACAGCCAATCGAAACCCTGAGCCCTGAACACCAAACCCTGCGAGGGCTTAGGGTTCCCTCCCTAAACCCTAAACCTTAAACCCTGAAAGCCCTAAAAACAATAAAAACCATATAAACCCTATGAGCCCTGCGAACCCTATGAACCCTAAACCCTACACGCTAAATGCTAACCCGAAGCCCTGTATCCCAAATCCTACACCCATGCATCGGGACTCTGCCCGCAAAGACTCCGACATTCGCGTGAAGTTCCATACCCTACAGTTCCCTAGGGCTCCAGTTACCTAAATAGTAGGCTACTAACCATATATTATGTACTCCAGTAACCTACTATTTAGGTAACCGGAGCCCTAGGGGTTCCTTACCTGAAGGGTCCAAGTTCGTAAGAGAAGTACACTCACCTTAATATGTTCGGATCTGGGTTCAAAGTTGGTCCTCATCTCCGCAAAAGGGGTTCAGGTTTTTTTGGGGGTTTGGGGTTTGGGGTTTAGGGTTTAGGGGCTTGGGGGTTAGGGAACACTTCTTAAAATCGACGTCCTTCTGAACCAAAGACCTACTCAGTAGGAGCACCTTGGACCCTTACAGGGGCTATAAGGGGAATCCTGCGTTGTCACAAATTCCCCTCAACCCTAAACCCCCGAACCCCTGAAGGCTAAACCCTAAACCCCGAAGCCCTATTCGTGCAGACATAAGGCAGTCTGGCCAGAGCCAGTCGGCTAGAGCCGGAACATTGCGGTCCTGCGTTAGGGTTTAGGGTTTAGGGTTGGTATTCCCAAAGGCTCCCTACCTTAACCCCAAAGAACTTGCCGGTTTCGGAGTTCAGGGGTTCAGGGGTTTAGGGGTTTGGGGGTTTAGGGGTTAGGGTTCGGGGATTAGGGTTTAGGGCTTAAGGCCTTATATAAGGAAATCTTGTTAGCCCTTACAAGGTAGGTTTCTTTGCGTCCAGGAAGTAATGAAGTGGCTTTAACAAATAGAATAGGGTTCTGGGGTACATTATTGTATAGTCATAATAGGGAACTCCCCAAAATAATATATACGTAATTTTTCAGGCCCCTATATCACTCCTTCTGTTGGGAGCTATCAAGCAGCAGTAGGAAGGGCCCCAGCAGCATTCCTGAACGGCTTTCCCTTGGCCCCCGTTTCCCTGCTTCAAAAGCACTAATAACAACGAGTAGTTACAATAAGAGTAACAGTACTAAAACTCATACTAATTCTTATTATTGGTGCGACCAAGTGTTGTATCGACTCGTCCAGCTCGTCAGACCTTACCGGGCCGACGTTTTGAATCGGCAGAATCGGCAGCAATGTCCTGATCGTGAGCAAAAACTATGCTCAAGAGGGCCTCAAAGTCGCAAGTCGAGGAGCCCCGCGAAACTTGCAAGTGCTACGAAAAGGTGCCTGGAGCTTCTTCATGCACCACTCACGTCGATCAGTTGTTCCGATCTGACCAAGGCTGCATCTTTGGATGTCAAATTGCTGTGACTTCGCATCACCTCAACCCTGTGTCGTTTTTTGTTTCCGGAGCCGCTCAAGAAGAAGCAGTGTTGATCTTCGGGATGCGGCGATGTCCGCCCTTGGCAGCTTTGCCTCAGGCTCCTGCGATGCCAAGAGGCACGATTTCGCAGCAAGGGACCTGCAACAAAAGTCATACTCATATCTTATTCTACTCTTGATAGTAAGTGTTTCTATCCAGTGTCATGTGAAGGCAGTATACTGACCTACGCGATAAAACCACTTCTCTGTCGGGTAGACAACGAACGGATCTTCATTATCATCTCTCGCGGGATACCGCTGTCTTGAATCAGGGGTCTACATGCAGTTTGCACAACAGCATACATACAGCACTAAGCTGCCATCCTTGATCCAGCATGATTGTGTCTCACAATTGAGGTCGCGGGGATCCCCAGTAAACCAAGAATAACAGGGCTCCCTTCTCGGTATTGGATCAATCGTGTCGTTGTAGAAACCCCTCCCCTGGAATTAAACTTTAGGATTTAGGGTTTGTGGTTTAGGGCTTTAGGGTTAAATGTGTCTATGTGAAGCAGACGCAACATAATAAATCAAACGGCCAGTCTCTAAAGCGGAAACCCGCAAATCCTGAACCCGTCCTCCACATCTTTTCCGTGCCGAATGAAGAGGTGCACCTTTCACGGCTCCAGCAAAGCTGCAGCTTAGAGCTCAGAATGTGGGATACATATAAACATATACACACACATATATATATGTAGGTTTGCTGATTTGGTGTTGGAGGCGGGGAAGATCGCTTCAGCCCTAGTGGCTCTAGCTAAAATGCCGGGCGGTCGTGGGCTTGAGGTGAGGTTCCGCAGGTTGAAATTCGATTCCACGTCGAAGGCCGAATGCTGACCTTGACCCAAAGTGTCTCACTAAACCCTCGAGAGCCCTAAGGAATTCCAGTAGACATTATGTCATTATGCAACACGTATGAACGCTCACACGGAGCTCTTGACCCTTGAACCCTAAACCAATAACGAAACCTTTAAAACAAGGCATATGCTAATTTGTAGTGCCCCTTAGAGTAGCCCTGGTCATATATTACTTACCAAAAACTATAGCGTGATGTTTAAATTTAGGAACGGTAACCGACGGTAACAGTAATTGAGCCCTCAAGCCCCCAACCCTAAACCCTTGAGTCCTTAAGCCCCAAGACCATGACAAGCGCAACCCATGACTCGTGCTACAGAAGCCCGGGTGAGCCCTTCAACCCTGAAGCCCGCAACTCTTAATTCTAAACAAAAACTTCACTTCAAACCTCAAACTCTGTAATCTCTGAACTCACCCTAAGACTCACTCTAAACGCTAAACTCGCTCTAAACCCTAAACTCTACACTCACTCCAAGCTTTAACTAACCCACTCCAAACCCACTCTAAAACCTAAATGAAATCATCTTGACCCTCAAACCCCATACCCTAAACCCTAAACCCTAAACCCCAAACCCTAAACCCTAAACCCCAAACCCTCAAACCCTCAAACCCCATACCCCAAACCCTCAACCCTTGGGAGTCCCAACCTCGCGAAGGCTCAGCTCGTTGCAGAACGGATCCACCACGAACTCCATCTGAGCGTTTCCGAAAATAGGGACCCTAATATGGCCCCGTTCAGGGTCCATATTAGGTTTTAGGGTATAGGGTATGTGGAGGCATTTTAAGGTGTATATATATATATATATATACATACAAATATTATATATATAGATAGATAGACAGATAGATAGATAGGGCTTAAGGTTTAGGATTTAGGGTATAGTAGCGGGGAGTTTCCGAAAATAGGGACCCTAACATGGTCCCTTTCAGGGTTCTTTTTTGAAGGGTCCCGTACTAATTTTGGGGACCAAGAGTGGAACCCGTTTAGGTTTAGGGCTTAGGGGCTTAGTAGCTTAGAGCTTTGGGTTTCGGTCATAGAATTTGAGGTCGCGTGGTTTTAAGATTTAGGACTCTGTTTTTAATTTCTTTCTTGATTTTTTCCTGGCACATCCAAGAGGGCTTAGACCTTAGGGTTGAGGGCTTTAGCTAAGTTCATAGGACTAGGGGTCGTATTAGGGTATCAGACGTTCGTATTTAAAGTGTGGGACTTGTTGAGGCTTTGGGGCCTTTGATAGCCAGTGCAATTTAAATACCGCTAATGGCACTCATAAGGCGACGTAGTACGGCTTTTCTTGGCCAACCTGTGATGGCAGAAACAAGAGCGCTTCATGGCAGGCTGTCCGAGCTAAGATTAGCACAAGCTGCTTGGGTTTAATATGATGCCTGAACTTCTTCGATGTTTCTTACGCCACCTTGAGTCTATTGTCCGAGCCAGCGGATTATTCTGTACACGATGTTCACCCAACGCCGCATTTCCCTTTGCAGAGGCCCAGCAAGCACTTGCGGTTCGACACATGAGTCTTGTGCTGCGACTGCTGCCTGTATTAGCAGATAACTACGACGACGACGACTACTGCAACAACTGTAGCAGCTGCCACCACCACTGCCGCCACTGCCGGCAGCACCACCAGCACCAGCACCAGCACCAGCACCACCACAGCACCACAACCACCACAACCACCGCCATCAGGGCAAAATCGATTCCACCACAACTGGCCCTTGACACGAAGACTAACACTAACAGTCACAGTCCGAGTAAGACTGACACGAAAACTAAGACAAGAAGCTAATGCACCAACGCAAACACTGATACTAAAGCTAGCAAGACTTTGTTTAAGGCCACCACCGCCACCACCAGCAGCAGCGACAACAAACAGCCGGCAGCAGCACTGTGATACTCATGATGGCAACAGCAATGACAAAACAAAGAACACCACAGTCGCGGCATTCTGCTCGCTGTGCAGTCAAGCGGCAGCTCGGAACTCAGGGCAGTTGAACAACTTGTTCCTAAGCTCGTCGTCTGGTTAAATTAACAGATTTCGGCTTAAAACCGGTCGGGCTGTTAAGTTTAACAGATTTCGGCTTTAACCGGGCGGGGTGGGTAAATTTAACAGATTTCGGCTTTAATCGGGCGGGGCGGGTTAATTTAACAGCTTTCGGCTTTAAATTGGGCAGGATTTCTGAACTCTAAAAAAGTTATAAGCCTCAAACATCCCTAAACCCTTATGAACCCCAAAAAGCTATTCGAAAAACCCTCAACCCCTATGAACCCTGAAACCTTATAAACCCTGAACCGTTTGCCCTCTGGGTCGATCCGCTCACTGGAATCGAAGTATCGGATCGGTTGGGGCCAGGGGCTTCGGGTTTGGGGCTTTGGGTTTAGTGTTTGCCTATAGTCTCCATTGTAGTTCCTTTTTTTGGTTGACCAGTTTTATGGTTAGGATCCCATAATAGAGATTTTGGTTACCCAAAAAAAGGAACTACAATGGAGACTATAGGTGGGGTTCAAGGTTTAGGGTTCAGGGTGCTAATCAGTCGAGGGCGTACTATAGGGGCCTTAGTAATTAGACGAAGGTGTTGGGAATTCATAAAGGGAGTAATGAGGGAATACTATTACGAACTGTTTCAACCCATATATTAGAAGTTTGATGCTCTGCGGAATAATCCGTTCCAGAGTCAGGTTTAAGGTTTAGCGGGTTCAGGGCTTGGCCCAGATCCCCTCCCTGTGACATGTTCCGTTCCCAGCATCAGGGTCACATGCGGAGACCAGAGGGTTTACCTCTAGCAGAAAAGACCTACCTCCTTGCCGGGTTCCTCATTACACTATGGTTTCTATGTCTATGTATATATATATATGTATGTCTGTAACTCCTGAAGGTCTTCTGGGCCACAGGTAGGGCTTAGGGTTTCAGCAGTCGGATGCGAGGTTAGTACGGCACTCGAAGAGCTGCAGCAAGTCGGTGGAAACGAGAATGAACGCCCCTGAAAAAGCACGTGAGAGAGGCAAATTGAATGCTGCAAGGCAAGCTATGTCTACAACTTCGATTCTAAATCCGCAAAATAATGGCCTAACGTTGAGCCTCGCAAAAAAGGTCAGGGGTTTCTGAATCAACTCTACACCCAGAACCCTATAAAACCCTGAACCCCACACCCAAATCCCCAAACCCTGAACCCCTAACCCGAAACACACCCAACCCCAACACTCTGAACCCAAAACCCTGCGTAAACCCAAAACCGCCAACCCGAAACACTAAACCCCAAACCCCAATCCAACCCTGGGTAAACCTAAAACCCAAAAGCCCTGAATCCCAAACCTAAACCCCATACTATAGGTTTTGGGGTAATTATGTTGTACTATAACTATACTAAGGAACCCCCCCCAAAAAAAATAGTACAGGCAATTATTAAGGCCACTATCTTGTATCCTCACAACAACGCTTATAGACTCCCGTTTAAGGAACCCTTTAAAGGAAACCTGTTCTAATTATTTAAGGCCCCTGATATAGAACCCTACTATAGATCCCCTTAGACACCCAGGACCCCGTAAAGGAACCCTATTCGATTTGCTAAGGCCCTTACATCAAATTACACTATCCGAAACCCTAAACCCGAAGCCCTAAACCCTAAACACCCTAAACCCTAAACCCCACTATAGGAAAGTATTAAGGACCCTACCATTACGCCAAGCAACAAGAGTCCGGCAGCCGATGTCACGGAAGAGTCGGAACCTCGCATGGCTGAAGCCCAGGGGCTCGGGGTTTTGCGTTTAGCACAGAGCTTACCTATAAGGGGATTAGGGTTTAGGGGTTTTGGGATTTAGGGTTTGGGGCTTACCTAAAGTCTCCATTGTAGTTACCTTTATTGGTTTACCCAACTTTGTAGTTAGGACCCTATAGGGTAACCTACAGGTAAGCCTGAAACCATGAGAACCACAACACAGAACATGCTTTGATGCCTCTCCTATCCCGTCTGTGGCTCACGGGGGTATCGACCACAAGAGGGGGCCACGTCTGTAGGCGCTATTCTGAAACGTTACTACGAGACCCACGAAGCTGCAGGCCCCTGGCGATGGAAAATCCCCAGGCACTCCTTGCCATCCGAGTTTCAGCTGCTTCCATCGGAAGAGCCCGCGGATTGAGTCTCGGACATGCTGTCTTCCTGCTGTTGGTGGGATCTTGCTTGATTTACATCCCCGGGACACAAGTTTCGACATGGGGAGGGTATTCTCAGTATACCATGAACATATGCCGTGGAGAAGCGGGGAGGCCGCTGGTCCTTTCTACGTGTTACAGCGTGGGGTTCCAGTGCCTTGCCTGTAGCCGAAAAGACCTACCTTTTTAGGGTTCCTTATTATGGTTTCTATATATAGTTCCTTAAAAAGGTAGGTTCTTCAGGGCTAAGGTGCATGCTATGTTACAGGCCGCGTGTCGAAATTTTGTCCTGGGGTAGTATAAAGCTTCAATGAACTGAGTAGGGTATGAGGGAAACTACGAAGTTTCGATTCGGAAGTGAGTTGCTTTGGGGGCTTTGTGATCCGCAACTCTCAACATGCGGAGAGTCGGTAGTTTGAGAAAATGTCGGGGCCATGATAATTAGCATAGAGTTTCGGGCTATCCTATAATAAGCAAAAGGGTAGGCACTATATATATATGAACATTAAACGTTTCAAGCTCCGTGGTCTGGATCTTCAGGTTCAGGGGCGCAGGGCCTCTGAAACTGTGGCAGAAAGACAGTTCGGCGTTTTCAATTTGGGGCTTTAGGGATGAGCGTGTTCGAAGTCACGGGGAGCCCGTACGTACTGATAGCAGTTGATTACACATCACGAGGGCGGTTTAGGGTTTAGGGTTTAGGGGGCCCCGTGACCCGGTCAATCAACTCAATCCCATCAAACCCTAAAACTCCCGAAATTAAGGCCCCGTTTAATTTAAAAAAGCCCTGTCAAACCCAGGTGAATCTCTATACCAAGGCCCTTTCAAAGTGTGCCTGGACCGCACTGCCCGGCGCACTACCCACTGCACCGCCCAGCTGCAACAAAGATCGGGGACCACCCGAAGATTCCTGTTTGCGTTTGAGTTGACTTTTTGGAGATGTGGGGTTTACCTTAACCCTGAAGAACCTACCTTTTTAGGGTTCCTTATTATGATTTCCTTATATAAGTCCTTAAACAGGTAGGTTCTTCAGGGTTAAGGTAGGGCATAGGGATGTGTAGGGTATACGGGTTTTGCAGATCTCCGCGTTTTAGCGATTTGGAGTTTGGAATTGCGGGGCTTTAGTGTTTGTAGGATTGTGCTTTATCTGTTTCTTTCGGGTGTTGGCATGGGCCGGAGGTTCCATGTGTTCTCATGCTAGCTTGTTGGGGCCTAGGGGTTTGAGGGTACATTATTACGACTTGATAAACTCTATATTCTATATAATATGCATGTGCAGCATCTCGATTTGTCTGCTTACTTCTGGATCAGGGAAATGCATCGCGAGACACTGAGACAATCAACCACAAAAACTAAGAATCCAGGGCCATAAACCCCTAAACCACTTGAGCCCAAACCCGCAACCTCAAAGGGCCTCCAGCCGCAGCAGGAACCTTCATAGCAATGCTTTCACGAACCCCACACCCAAGGTGTATGACCGAAACCATGACACGGGGACGTGGCCGAAGACCCAAAGGAATCCAAACTAAACTTTGGCTTCAGGTATGAAGCCTACGCGGCCTAAGGTTCACGGTCTATAAGAGTGTTTAGGGATAGAGTTTTGAAGTTTAGGTTACGGAGATTGAGTACGTAGGCGCATCTAATGTATTAGCCAACTATGTGCTGAGTGGTTTTGACATTAATTAAGAAGGACCCAAAGTCCTAAAAGCAGGAGTACTTGCACCCTCTACTACGCATAGGTCAAAGTTTGCATATCACCTTTGCGGGCTTTGGATGATTTTGGCCGTCCCCAAACTCGACTTATCCGCGAAGCTGTCTTCGGCTATGCTAGCGGTTCAGGCATATAAGGCTGAGCTTCAGTTTTATTGGTGGGGACGCGCATGATGAGGCTTTGAACATGAGCCCGTACAGCTCTGATAAGGGTCCATACATGCTATGATGACCTACTATGGAATTAGGTCCTCAAAACAATATTCGGAATGGTATTTTGGATGCTAATTCCAGCATGGTAGTATATATGCACCAATGGCGACGGGTTGTGCTTGCTCTCATGGACGACGGCGTTCAAAAACAACGACAGAGGTCAGCTTGCCTGTCATTTCCCTAAACCCTTAAAACCCTAAACCCTAAACCCTTAACAACCGTAAAGTTCAGGGCTGAGGATCCAGAGTCTTTCATAGGGACCCTATAAGGCCTTTTTGAGGAAGTATGGTCCCCTACCCCGGCCCCCCTCCCCCCTAACCCCCTAAGGGTCCCTACGATTCTTAAACCCTGAACTACATAGAATCTGCTCAAACTGCGAAAGACCATGGGAATGGAGAATTGCAAGGAGGTAGCTTCGCGCCAGAAAACAGGCCATTTTAGAAGGGAACACCCAACATAGACGATGTATGCCACGATTTGGAAAACGGTCCCCAAAACCACATTAAGAAGGGTTTTGTGGGAGCTAGTTCCTTAATACTGTAGTAGTTTGCTTATATACATATACATACATACATACATACCTACGTACATACATACATACATACATACATGGACCGTTTTGGAAGTGTATCTGTTTGGGATGATTATGCAAATCCGCCGGCTGCTCTCGTGAATCTCAACGAAAGGATCCCGGAGCCCCGAGGATATCTGCTTCAACACCAGCTTCCCGGAACCCTAAACCCTAAACCCAGCTTCCCTAAGGCTTGTTTAAGGGTGCCCTTAATATTTCTTTGAAGGGGTCTTGGGTTTAAGGCTCCATGTACCTAGAAAGTATCTACTTAGGCCTTACAGGGGTTCCAATTTAGGTACTTTGAGGCCCATGTATAGGGACTTGGGGCCTCATTGGTCCAATACCGTACTTCAGTGCCATGAACCCTAGACGATCGAAGACAGTACACTTCACATCCCAAACGGCACCTCTCAGCGGATCATACAAGATGCCTGACATAAATCCCAAAGTGCACCTGAGAAGCCAAACAAAAAACAAAAGGCGTCTTCAATACCAAACAACACAAGTACACCGCAAGACGCCCAAGAACGGCTTACTGTAGGGGCTAAGAAATAGAATAGGGTTTCGGGGAACATTATAATATAACTATAGTACGGAACCCCCCAAAATAACTATTTAGGCCCCTACATTACACCGCAAACGCCCAAGCACGGCTTAAGTCCAATGTCCTGCAGATCTCTCAGAGTCCGGACGTTCCTCCTGTCACCGCGATCCTGAAAACTTTGACTTGAGGGTTTACGAAGTTTTAGGTCACAGACTTAGGGCTCGCAAGGGCTTGCTGGTAAAGCTTTCGGGTTGGGGGTTCGGGTTTTCGGTGTGAATAGGGGTGTATGGTAATGGGTATAGACTTTCTGCTCTTTAACTCCTGCAGGAAACGCACATCCCAATGTGGGATAAAGAAGAATGCTCCAGAATCTAGCCCAGGATACCTGTTCTCTTGGGTTGAGCCTGTTCTTTCAAGGTGGATGAAATCGACAGAAGTGGAAGCAGTAGTACAGGAAGCACCGTGCCGAGAGGACCTCTGAATCTGAAGCCACTCACAGACCTACCTATAGTCTCCATTGTAGTGTCTTTTCTTGGTTTAAGCAGATATACTACATAATTAGGATTTAGGATCCTATAATTTTAAGGTGACCCCGCAAAGAGGAACTACAACGGAGACTATAGGTACTTTGCTCAAGACGATCGTTACCTAAACCCGGTCATCTACGACCAAACCCTACACCTCTAAGCGCTAAGCGTATACACCCTAAACCCGCAAACCTGAACCCCCCCGAAACCCTAAACCCTCATCGCTAAACTCCCAACCATTACCCAGAGGCTCCATAGTAGTTCCTTTTCGGGATTACCTTATAGGATTCTATATATGAACCCCAAAAAGGAACTACTATGGAGCCTCTGGGTAGAGCCTCAAAACCCCTAAACCCTAAACCCTAAACACTATAAACCCTAAACCCTAAACCCTATAAACCCTAAACCCTACACGCCCCAAAAAACACCCGCTGGCCTCGGAACTGCCGGCACCGGAGCCCTGAAACGCGGTAGCTTGCGGTTTTGGGGTCAATAGAGGGGTTTTATATAAAAAAAAAACCCAAGAGGGTGTTTATAAAAACCCTATTGCGATTTGCGATTTGGGATTTTAGGTTTAGGGTTTAGGATGGTTTAGGATGGTTTAGGGCTTAGTTGGTGCTGCGAGCATGGCTCTGGGGTCCTGAAGCCGCTTAGCGATGATAGAAAAGTCAAAGCCCTCTTAGATCAATGCCCTAAACCCTAAGCAATTTCGGGGCTTAGGAGTTAGAGGTTTAGGGTTTAGGGGCCTGAACCCTACACCCTAAATCCTGATCTCTAGGATGCAACGAACCGGTCTGGGGCTGTAGGGTTTGATGGGCCCAGGACCTATATACTTCGCTGCAGTCCCGAGCCTATGGTCGAAAAAACGGTTGCTGCCTAGACTTCGCTGGATAGAGCGACCCAAAATCTCAAACACTTCTTAAACCCTTAACCCGTAGGCCCTAAACCCTAAACTCCCATATAAGGAATATATAAACATTATATATATATATATATACAGATACGGAAATAAACAAATCTAGATAAACATATCGGTGGGTGTGTATATATATATATGTGTGAGTATATAACATCTTAATACTATGGCCTTGGAAGAGAAGGACTGTGTCAGTCAGGGATCTACAGTATTCTTTGCTTGGTTTCGGGAGCACTTGGGACCTTGCCGAAGCATTTCGAGCCGACGAACGGACCGAACAAGAGAGAGGCACCAACGCACCAACAACAGAACCCTGGGTTTAGGGTTGAGGGTGAGACACCAACAAAACATCAAAATGTCTGAACGGCGCAGAACTGGTTCTACCGACCCGAAACCCAATGTGATCGCCGCATCCCGACATGTTCCACAGGAATTGGGTTGACCAATCCGTCGGTGTAGGCTTCAGAATTTGGTGCTACCCTCCCATTTAAAGGATTTACCAAATTCAGAAACTAACTCACCCGAAGGTCCAGAACCCAAACCCTAAAGGCCCTCAACGCCAAAGACGTCAAGCAAAAGCACCTTCGACCAGCGTGAGAAGGAGCTGCCTCCCTGCAAGCGGGTTAAGTTTAGGGTTTAAGGGCTTAGGGTTTAAGGGTTTAGGGTTTAGGATTTAATGTCTCCATCTTGGGCTTAGGAGGCTACAAAGGGTTTAGGGTAGAGGTTTCTACTACCGGTTCTAACACCCCAAAGAGCCTGAGCCCCAGAGACTCCAATATCCCATAATTAAGGAATATACCTTAAACCATACTAGGGATCCTATTATAATTTAATGTATAGTTCTTAATTAAGGGATATTGGAGTCTCTGGGGTCCTGAATCAAGCCCTACTCCGGGACCCAGGAGATTGTTAGCAGCAGTGCTAGGAGCTGCACGTGGTTGTTTGGAACGTGCAAACGTTCCATGGTAAGGCCAAGGGGGCTGATGATATTGCTGAAGCAGATGAGGTGTTGAAGGACATGCTCCACTTATGATGTGCAAGTGGCTGAAAAGCATACTTTCCCCCTCGTTTTGTGGCTAGAAACAGTGCAGACACCCATGTTGTAAGTATAACCCTAAACCCTAAACCCTAAAACCCTAAACCCTAACCTCTAAACCCTAAAGGCCCTAAACCCTAAACGCGACCTCAGCCCCCGATCCCCCTCACCGCACTTTAACGCTCAACACCAGAAGCTCCACAATCCGAGAATGGCCCCGACTTCTCGGGGCCCTGTAGGGCTGTTTACAGGGATAATGTAGGTTCCCTTTAAAGGGATCTACAGGGATTCTATAAGGGTATAGGGTTTAGGGTCTACTTGGAGGTTCATGGGTAGTTATAAGTGGGGTTATAAGTCCCCTAATATGGGCTATAAGTATAGCTACCCTACTTAATACCCTACTTTATAACAACCCATGAACCTCCAAGTAGGGCTGTTTACAGGGATACGGGGATTCATGAAAATAAAGCCCTCGTTTGATCAGCCTTGTAACAATGACTTTCCTGCATTGGGGTGATCAGACCTGGAACCGTAGAATAACTGTAGAATCTGTAGAACCTTCGCTTCATGCACGTGCACATATCTATAGAACCCTTGTATCCAAGTACGAAGCATATAGTTGGACTCTTGTTATACAAGCCATAACACGCGATAGAAGGATCCTAGCAGAACCTTATCGTGAAAAGGAGCTTACAGAACCAATTAAAACATGTAGGCCCTGAAGCCAAAGCCGTGATTGACAGCGTAGGGCAGCCTGAACCTCAAACCTGTGATCGCACACCATTCCTCTGTCCCTAAACAAGGACTTAGGGTCTAGAGTTCCCGAAAACCCTACCGAGAGTCTTAAACCCAGCCCGAACAAATCCCCTAAACCCTAAACCCCTGACACCTACCCTAGATCCCAGCTACCCAAATACTCGAAGCCCCAAACTTCGAGGCCACAACAACTGAACCCCAACCACCGACCCCAATCAACTAAATCCCCATGGGTTTGTGCCTCCACCCCGGCCCTCACGGAAAGCCTTTCTTCTACAACTCCAGCACACCACCATTGCCATTGAAATCAGGGCTTCAGGTACCCTGGGTCGATCCTGGATCCCCAGACCCTAAATCCTCAACCCTGAATCACTGATCTGGCCCTAAGCCTAAGCCCTGAATAAGAAGTCTTGACATAACGCTGCCTCCGATTCGGACATGGATCCGTACTGGGACCTCGAAGAATCGAGCTCCGTGATTCCAATGAGATGAGTACGCCTGGAAACGCTTGAAAGATGAATGCAGTTGGGGGCCGGGGAGGATGTCTGGTTCGTAGGCTAGCGGCGTACAAGGTTGACTGCATGGTGCAGGCTCCAATTTCCTTTCTTGGCATAGAGTTTACACTTCATAGCTTCATGATGCCTCATGTGCAGGTCAGAGGGGGGCTATCGAAACTGTGGTTGTAGGGTTGTTGTGGTATGTTGGGGTTGGGTTGGCGGATGGGCGGAGCAGCATTTCACGTGGGGTTAGGCAACCTCGGAACTAGAGCTGTGGCCTGTAACCTCACATTCGTGCCTACATGGCTGCCTTAAACTATCCATCGCATTGGTTTGCTATGCATCCCATCTGTCTTGCTGTCTTTTCCTACATTTTTTTCTCGTTTAGGGTGCAGGGGTTAGGGGTTAGGCCCTAAACCCTAAACCCCTAACTCCTAAACCATAACTAATAAAATCCTAGCCACAACCTACAATGCAAGGGCATACATTCCTCGAGCGCCAATGCAAAAGCGCAGCCCCAAGGATCCTTCTTGGAAGCTCTGGTCTTGGGCTAGACATGGAATGCACTCTCATGTACGACATGTCTGTCAAATTCGTCCTGAATGCGGCAAAATCTCTTACGACTCTTGTTGAATTTTGTTGAATCAGAAACTGATCACAAGGTGTGGGCTGGCTGGGCGCAGTTGGAACTCAGACGACCCCACCAGCCGCCAGGGGGTTTGGCCTACATAATAGGTGGAAAGCCGCAGGGCCCATGTGATTACTTGAGTTGGGGGAAGGATTCTGAGAGGCCAGAAACACTGGTAAATGTTGCAAGATGCTACAAGTCTTGTAAGACCTTTCCATGTCTTTACAAATCTTTCGGAATGTGCACGGTTTACCGGCATTTAGCATCTACAAACATCTCTACTAAGCCTTGTCGCGCCCTGATTAAACGCAGCCACAACAACCCAAATCCCGGATTGGGGCGCAGACATGCCACTGCTGTCTGGGAGGATGATGTGGTACAGCTCCACCGCCCTCATGCTTCAGCTGTCGCTCCCGGGGTCATGTTATGTCTACGTGCTGGGTCAGACTACCAGATATATGTTATGTACAGCGGAAAAAAGACCGAGCGATAACTCATCCAAGGGATCCTCAGAGGATCCCTTGGACAAACTTGCGCCGACAGTTCTGTGCTAAGAGATTGCACTTGCTGCACCACACCAACATTGAGCATGACGAAGCTCCCGCCATCCGTGCATCCCAGCATTGTTACAGTCATGACCTAGAAGATAAAACGACCACACAGTAGGACAAACAACAAAAACATTACTGCTGATGACTCTGCCGAGGACTGTGATGCTGACAATTGATGACAATAGTGATTGCGATGCAGCTGAAGACAGCTATGAGGAGGAATAAGTCTAGCAGAAGCCGCAATTAGTAGTGGTAGTAGCAGTAGTAGTAGTAGTAGTAGCAGTAGTAGTAGTAGTAGTAGTAGCAGCCGTCGTCGTCGTCACAGTGGTCGTCGCAGTCGTAGGCGTAGTCGCACAGCAGCACGAGTAGGAGGCGAGTAGGAGAAAGAGTAGTAATGTAGTACGAGAAGCGTGAGGAGGTGTGAGTGGTAGCTACCTAGAGGCTCCATAGTAGTTCCTTTTTGGGATTACCTTATAGGATTCTAAATATGAACCCCAAAAAGGAACTACTATGGAGCCCTAGGCTAGGGTACTCCAGTGCAGCAGTAGCAGCAGCGGCAGCAGCGCAAGCTGCGATAAAAAACCAGCAACTATGATGGGCACCATTATCACCATTGCGAGCACCACGAGCTTTGGTGGCACCTTCACAGTCACCAGTGCGACGACAAATCCGAACCAGCACCAGTAACACCGTCACCACTTGAAGTGCAGATGCACCAGCACGGATGAACAGCCCCTAAACCTTAAACCCCTAAACCCTAAACCCAAACGTCAGAAGGAATGAACAGCGCGTGGCTCTTGCAAGAGCTCCACAGGCTAAGACTCCCCGCACAGTGAGGCCAGCGGAATCACAAATTGTGACCGGTAGCCTCGGCATGAGCAATATTAGGGCCTTGATAATTAAAATAGGGCTCCTTTAAAGGGTTCCTTTTCAAGCGGTCTGTAAGGATTAATATAAGGGTTACTATGAGGGTTTAGAGAATATTATGATAATTAGAAACGGGTTTTGGGGGTATAGTATACTATGATTATAATAAGGAACCACGAAAATAGTACTGGTAATTATTTAGGCCCCTATATTTTATTGACAGGGTCGGACTGAATCAAACTGGACACCGGAAAAATGATTGAATGATTGGAATGTACCCATACCACGAGACATGCCGGCTGAAGAACCCTATGCCCAATCATATCTTACCGCGACCCTCCTCGTTCTCTTGCTATAGCACACTACTCATACATGTTGTCACCCCAAACAAGGTTGCATACCAACTGCACGCGACAGTCGACATAGGTAAGTTGCATCTCGGAACTAACCCATGCCCTGCTTAGTATTGATCAGGGTTGGGGGTTCAGGCTACAAGGGTTTGCCTGGCATGAGCTTCAAAGGGAGATACCCCCACTGCGGCTCCAGGGCAACCTCTTAAACTTAGGCCTCCGCTAAATTCCTAAAACCAAGCCCTCCTGAACCCTGAACGCCACATCCTGAACACCCAAATAATGGTCAACCCTAAACCCACAACCCTATGTCCTGAGCCCCAACCAGTAAACCCAAACCCTAAATCCCGAGCGCCCCAAAGTATACCCTAAATCCCAAATCCTAAGGCCTGAAAAGAGTCCCTAGATAGGTACTTTCAGGACTAAGTACTTTCTATCTAATAGGTGCGTGCAGCCCTGCAACAAGGAATACATAGCTTTCTTGAGGATTTGGGGGGTGCTGGTAAGCCCAACGCCCTTAAGCCAAAGCCCCGAAGAAGCCTTGTAAGTCGGACCGGGTGCTGGTGTCCAAAGATACTAGCATTATGGAATTAGACCCCGAAAGACCTTTCTAATCATGGTTCTGGGGAGACAGTTCCATAATCGTAGTATATATGGACCCTCTTGGTATGGCAGCTGGATGTCAACTCGGAATTCGTAGGTAGGACCCTAAGTATACGAACCCCCAGAATGTTCAGTAATGCCTATAGTCTCAGGACAACCCTCAAGACAAGCCTTACAAAAACTGTTGAAAACCCATAAAAACTCAAGGAGCCCTTATGCCAAACTGTATCAAACCAAACCACGCCATGGCACAAACAAAAAAAAAACACCCAGAAACACCCAAAGCCCTAAACCCAAGAACAATCCCAAAGAAGCCCTAGACGGTTTAGGTTTCTCAAACCCTAAACCCCTAAACCCCAAGCCCCCCTAAAAACCCTGAGAAAAGTACTAAGAATCCTATGGGAGTTTCCGAGGTACCTTATTATGGTCCTTATTTTTCGGATCCTACTATTTTAGGGTAATCCCACGCCATGGAGCGAGGCAGGGGTGCCAGACTTCTTCTGAAAGAGCTGGGAGATCTGGCTGGCTCCTGGTCTAGGGGCCTTAAGAAACAGGGTCATAGGAATGTTTAGGGTCTTAAGAAACAGGGCCATAGGAATTAGGGGTTTAGGGTTTAGGGTTTGAGGGTTTAGGGTTCAGGGGGCTTAAGAAATTAGAACGGGATTTCTTCAAAGGGTGCCTTGTACGGGCTACCGTAAGGGATACTATGGGGGCGCAGTACAGGGACCTTAATTTTTTGAATGGGGTTCCTTTGAAGGGTTCTTTTGAAAGGGTCTATAAGCTTGCCATAATAAGGGTCATTATGGGGTTTCATATGTAGGGCCTTAAGAATTAGAATAAGGTTCCCTTTAAAGGGTGCCTTATAAGGACTACTAGACGGCATACGATGTGGGTGTAATACAAAGTATTCCACCTGAGTCGACTTCCATAGTGGCTGCAAAGTGCCTGTATGTATACCTATATTGCACAGCCAACATCCTTCGCGACCCTTCCCAATTTTGCTTCGGGTTCCTACAAGATAACCATACTATAGCATGCCGCAGAACCATGTTCGAATTATTGAGCTGGCCTTCTTGCCAATCGCCGACCGCCTCGACCATCTTGATGGCCGTGCTGATGAAGTCGTGAAAACCTTGTGTTCTCTTCTTTGCTCGGGCTGAAGGGTAGGATGCGTAGACACGTGCTGGACCTTTAATTAACCTACGCGAGCTTGTCAACCCCGACCGCACGGACAACGGCATCGACTGCAGCCACATCACAACCACACAAACTCTGGTATCATACACACCCTAACGAACCCATGTCCGAATCCGCCATTTTGTATCGTCTACTGTAACAATGACCACGTCCGCAACAGAGAGGAAAGAAGCCACTTGTAGATTCTAAACTCCTGTGGACGTTCACCTACCGGCCAAATCCCAAACTTAAAACATCCATGAGGCCGAAGCCACACGAAACCCAAACCCTGAACCCTGAACCCAAACCCTAAACCCGAACCCTAAACCCTAAGACATAAACCCAACCCCTAAACCCTACACCCGAAGCCTTTAAATCAGAGAGACCCACAAAGCCCAGAGCCTTTTGAAGAGTTTGGCCAGGTCTCGGGATTGATCTGCTGGAAGCATGTAGTCGACGAAGCTAGCACCTGCATAAAAGGATCCCAGAGATCCCTTAATTCAGGAATATACCTTAAATCATATTAGGGATCCTACTATATTTTACGGTATATTCCCTATGTATGTATAGTATGTAATTCTGTAGCTATGTGTGTATGTGTCTATGTATGCATACATGTGCGTGTGTCTGTCTGTCTGTGTGTCTGTCTGTCTGTCTGTCTGTGTGTCTGTCTGTCTGTCTGTCTGTCTGTCTCTGTCTGTCTGTCTGTCTGTCTGTCTGTCTGTCTGTGTGTTTTTTTGTGTGTGTGTGTGCGGGTGTGCGTGTGCGTGTGCGTGTGTGTGTGTGTGTGGGGGGNGGCGGGGGGACAGGGGGGTTTCAAAATAGGGGACCCTGATATAGCACCCTAAGGAGTAGGATCCAAACTATAAGGACCCAAAACAAGGTACTGATTTTCAGAAGCTTCCAACATAAACCCTAAACCCTTGTTGGACATATGTGGGAGGTCATATGACTTGCCGGCTTCGGGATTTGCAGATGCAGAGCTCATCCAAGAAGCTGCCCCTTGGGAGGTTTGGGTTTTGGGGCTCTACCAGGATCCCCCATGTGCCCATTAATAGAGACTTGATGGTCCTCTATAGTGGGGTCGGTATTATTGAGGGTAGTTGGGTCTAGGTAAACCTTCATCTAAGAATCTAAGGTTTACGGATAACAGGCTTAGGTTTGCATGAAGCTCACTACAATTCACTACAAAAATCCTAAAAGTCCAAACCCTTAAGCCCTGCAACCGCTTTCGAGTACTCCTGCATTCAATGCATCGTGAGTTTCAGAAAGTAGGTAACCGAGCATAGAACCCCGAAATAATACGATCCTTCTCAATACCAGGGACCCCTGAATAAGATGCCTTTTGTGTTTCGAAATCTGCATGTTGCTGCTTTTAGCCCATCCAGAGCACTCGTCTGTTCCAGAACAATAAAGCAACTCCCTTGATAAAGACTTTTTGCCTGGGGTTTAGAGTTTCAAAGGGTTAGGTCATAACGCTTGGTGCCCACGCTTTCGAAAGAACCCTGTCCAGAAACCTCGAAGACCTAAACCCTTCTTAACCCTGATCCAACCCCCAAAGCCCGAAACCCTAGAGTGGCCCTAGAGCATGACGCCCTAGACAAAACTCCAAACACCGAAACCGTAAACCCTGAAACCCCAACAGCCAAAGACCGTAAACCATCAACCTAACCCCAACCTACGGGTCTATGTAGCTATATGGCCGTTTACAGCCTGTGTATATACTATATGGGTACATGGACGACGAAATCCTTGCAGAACCCCATAAAATCAACACCCCAAAACCCTAGACCCTAAACCCTAAACCCGGGCTAACCTGGCCTATCAAGGACTGAAGCCCGCCAATGCCAGTGATGAGAAGATTCGACAGTCCGCTACCTCGTCGAGACAACCATCAGCCCTATACCTATAGTCTCCATTGTAGTTCCTTTTCTTGTTACGCTGAGAGGTCGAGTACTTCGGACAGGCTAGGACCAGGACGGATACTGCTGAAATTATCTTCTGCCGTGAGGGAGGGCATTCCGGCATTGCATAGGGTGGTTACAAGTTGCAAAATTTGCGCCTTAGTTGTCACGGCAGGGTGTTACAAGTTTCGAGCTGAAAAGTGTAAAGCATCTGAGTTGTGCAAACGTTCCGACTTCTGGGCGGAGATCCCTGCAGCTATGATACTACTACCAGCAAGAAATGGCTTGGAGACCTTGTGTTGCTACCTTTCACTCCAAAACAGGATGATACTGAGGGCAGGCGATGTTCCAACACTGCAAGCAGAAACTCAATCTCATAACCATTCGAAACCCGAAGCCGCCGAACAGCAACGCCATGTGCACGAGCAGATGCATACATATGTTACATATGTATATATCTAAGGAACCACATTGGTAATTACTTTAGGCCTCTATAGTACCAGTAGGTGCTTCCGAACTCGATGTAACTTGGAGTGCGGCCCAGGTATCGTGTGCAGCAACGGCGGTCTCCACTATAGCCCCTTATACATGTCAGCACCGTCCAAGTCCTCGTTCGATAGGGCAATAAACCACTCCCACAGGTGCAGGACCGAGAAAGCTCACTTTCCGGCATATATGTGCCCATAAGTGCATAGAACATCTCACAAACCTTCCCGGGGCAGTCGATCTTCTGTCTTGTCCCCAGATCGATTAATTAGCCTGGTTGTGGCGAGCAAAACCTGCCATGCGCCGTGGATCATGATGGTCTAAGTACTCTCTAATTACTCTGCTTTGCAAGATCTCCTGCGTCTGGCTTGGGTCCCGCTGCCAACCGCAGAGTGTTTTTTCCCGATCTTGGCCATACACAGCCCGTCATGCGCAAACTCCTCCCGTTGGGAGACGTCCGGTTCATCAAAGATCTTCTCCGACTTGAGAAAGCTGGGAGCTGGCTCGACCGGTACCTGTGCGGCAACGAGTTCCCAAAAGGTCAATCGATCCATCCTTCGGAAGCGATCCCCGGAAGCCAGTCTGGCGGATCGAGGGGCGGCTCCCTCATGGCTTCGTCCGTCGTCCCGTAGCTTTACGTACAAGAGCTCATCCAGCTTCTGCTCGTCGCCTTCCCAGAGTGCTTGGTGATGAAGCTCCCTATAGTCTCCATTGCAGTTCCTTTTTTGGTGTAACCAAATATATAATCAGGATCCTATATATAAGGCATCCCCAAAAAAGGAACTACAATGGAGACTGTAGGTCCAGCACGTTGTCCAACTGCTCCGGATTGCTCCGGCTTCCAGCGGAACTTCCCGCTCTCACACGTAGCCGCCAGGCGTAACTTATGATGTTGTTGTTGTTGCGAAGCTGATAGCTGTGTTCGGCGGGTGATGTAGTGAGAAGACCACATGTACCCTCCTCGTTTTCATCCTCTTTGACGGCGACGAGACTGACCGGAGCCTCGTCAAGCCATTGAAGCTGAAAGCGCTCGTGAAGGTCGTGTAGCAGAGTCGGACGCACCAAATAAGTGCGCGAAGTGTGCAACTTTGGGGACGTCGCGATCCTTTGCGAATCGCATGCGGCGGAGCTACTGTCGGCTTCTGCATCTCTCAGCATTTCGCCTTTTGGCATCGTCGACGTCGGCCGACGTTAAGCCCCTTTCAAGAGTCCTTCAGCGGAGACTAAGACGACGCCTGCGCCAATTACGAGGCTGTCCACGAACGAGTGTATGTACCTGGGTATGCCTGCCGTTGTGCAGGTATGTGCTCGTGTGAGCCTTCATGTGATATGCCTGATATGCTATCCGACATGCGTCTGTGCAGTGGCTGGCCGGGTTCGGTCCCTTAAGTGCTTCATGCCGAGCGAGGATGAACAGTGAGCTGAGAACCATAAGAAAGGGTATCGATACTAGTTACCCAGATCTTTATAGTAGGCCTTAAGCTTTCCCTTGTATAAAACCTAGACCTAGACCTTGAAACCCTTTTCCATTAGCCCTCCCTTACCCTAAAGTCTAAAGTCCTAAGACACACGTGCTGCACTCAGAGCCCTTGATAAGTGGTAAAAAATCGGGCCTTAATTCATAACTTTAGCCGGGTTTGGGGGTTCATTGATGCTACTTGGCTTTTTATGTTAACGAGCCCCCCGGAAAAGTAGTACGTATTCTTCCGGCCCCTACATGATCCGGAGCCCTTCGGCCCCGTGCAATGGGCCACGAACCTCTGCACTGGCCCTAAACCCTAAACCTTTAAACCCTAACTAAACCCTAAAAATTTCGACCCGAAACCTTTAAACCCTAATCATCCCTAATCCCTAAACCCCTGAAGCCCTTAAGCTCCAGGCAGTGGGACAGGATCCTCAGGTCCGGCCCCAATACCACCTGCACAAGAAAGAAGTCGCAGGAGGGTTTGAGCCCTCTAGAGGATCCTAGAGGGAACCCAGAAAGTTGGAACATGGGTTTAGGCGGTTTAGGAGGATTAGTGCTAGGATCTCCTATACTGTACCTTAAGGGCATGAGGATATTGATATTCCAACTTTCTGGCTTCTACTCTAATAAGGGTTCCTTTCAGGCTTCCTTTTAGGGCTTCCTTTTAGGATTCCTTTGGGTTCAAGGAACCCTGAAAAGAGCCCGTAAAGGAGCCCTTCTTCAGGGGCTTGGGTCTGAGGTTTGCCTTGATCTACCATAACCTACTTTAAAGATTCTTCATAGGGCTTGCAGAGACCTACACAATGATCGGTAAGGGTCTTCTACGGTATGTAAGGTGTCGAAATCATCCGCAGCGCTACAAGCAGTAATGTATGAAAGCGGCTAGAGCCGGCAGTGAGGTCTCAAGGCATGAACCAAGCACATGGAGGTTTCTTGACATAGATCGTGTTCTCTGGGGGGAGGGGTTCCAGAGTTCGGGATACTACGATTTGGCGTCCGTACTAAGGCCCCCTCCACTTCCTGAAATTCCCAATCCCTATGATCATCTTTGGAAAACGCTAAACCCTACACTAAGCCGCACTGGCCCTAGACCTTAAACCCTGAACAGTTGTGAGCAAACCAATGCCTGCGCATCGCAGAGGACGGAGAGCATCCTCTTCGCGGCGGTGTGCTCGTGTGTAAGTGCAGTCACCTGTTGCAGATGCCCTACATCCTATACCCTCAACCTTGCATCCTATATCCTGAACCCCCAACCCTATACTGACACACTGTAAATGTCTCGCAAGGCATCACCTGCACCCTATAAAGTTAACACCTGGAGCTCTCAGCCGATGACTCTATGGTGCTGGGTGCCTCATGCGGTTGGGTCTTCTTCAAGCGGATCTATCACCGTGAAGCCTGAATTTCAGGCCCTCAGCCATACAACCCAGACTAAAGAACGCCACCTGTAGCCTATCTTAGACCCTATGAAACCCAACCCGAGAACCGCTGTAACCCAAGGCATTTCAGACTATCATGATCTGGGGGACTGAGGAAGCTCTGGTATGATCCAGGGTGGACTTCTGCTGCTCTGCAACGAGCTGGCTTACACTGGCATTCCGTATATGTGGGTGGGCGAGCATGTCTCTGTTTTCCGATCTTGCATGGGTACATGCGGTTCACATTCTCAACCCAATGCCCCGTGCGATACAGAGTTGGGTTTTCCTGAAGCCTAAACCCTAAAATGCCACGCTCAAAGTGTCCGGTGAAACAGAAAGCGTCCGGGTCTCTCATAGGGCTCGACACATGAAGTGTACTGGCCTGGATAATTGGTAGCACTACATATTGCTTAATGCTTACGGTTCCCTGTTATACTTGGAGTATCTGGCCTGAAAAATTGGTACTACATATAGTTCCTTGTTCTGGTTAGCGTATGGAACCCCGCCGAAACCTGGCTGCCCAAATCCCTAACTCCGAACGGCTCAAAATCCCAGCCAGAAAAGCCTCTGCATGCTTCTGCAAGTTGCTCTGGATGGTGCCTCTGGCCTTTCAAGGGCGACCCCTTCCCCTTTTGACTTCTTCTTAGACTATTAGTTTTACGTTTCGGGGCGTTTAGGCCTGTTTATTTTATGGGGGGGGGGGGTTCAGCATTTGATGGGGAGATACCGGGCTTCTACATTTTAAGGGTTTAGTTCCGTTTTGGGGCTCATATTTAGAATCCTATAATTACGTTAATCCCAACAAGGAACTACTAAGTTATGGAGCCTCTAGGTAGAGGTGTAAAGGCTAATGAGGGTGTATTGGGGTTGGGGTTTAGTACTTTCGGGGTGTAGGATTGTTTCTACAGGCTTCGGCACGCGCAGCTGTTCGCACGAGCAGCTTTGGGGGTCATAGTACTAACAGTAATTAGCATTAGCGGCAATAATAGTAATCGTGGCACACATGGGCAGGCCTAATAGTTACATCTACTCTACTGTTAAGAGTTGCAGTGTCTTGCAAGCTCTGGGACGTCGGGAATGTGATTTTTTTGTGATTCCTGTGTGATCTTTCTGCGAGCCGTACTTGTTAACGACTCCTGTGAGAATCCTGTGAGAAGTCGGTGAGCGGTACCTGTGAGTGGCCACACGCACTTGGAGGTTCATTAAGTATAGTTACCCTACTTAAAACTACTTATAACTGCGAATGAACCTCCAAGCAGAACCCCGTCACAGATGGGGGCCCACTCACAAGCCGCTCATAGAAATCTCACAGGCCCCTCTCACACACCCGCAACCGCCCTTCCCCTGCAGAATGGAGCCCGCCAAAGCGCGAGTCCCGCACAAACTCAGTTCAGATCGTCTCGCACAAAACCCACAGAAAACTCACCCCTGCCACTCACAAGAAACTGAACTTAGACATAACTCTCTCATCAAACTCAGACATACCTCTCCCACTGTCTCTCTTAGAAACCAGAAAACCTGATTTACCCCGTTCCAGAGGTTACATACAAGATCTGCCACTCATAGCTCTACCGGGTGCCTTCTTATTTCATGGTCCTTAAAGCTCCACTTGTGACGCAAAACTCAACACAGAGACTTATGTAAAGCAAACGTCACAAACCCTTCGCCAAGAATTTTCTGCCAAGTGAACAAAGAGACCCCGTTCATTTTTATTTCGAAAAACTGTTGATTACAAAGAATCTTCTTCTTCTTCTTATGATTATTGCTGCTGTTGCTATTGTTACTCGTTGTTGTTGACTCACCTATATTAGTACTATTGCTATAATTGATAGTTCCGTATTATCGAGGGGTTTAGGACGCTACACCCTGAACCCTCATTGTTTGGGTTCATAGTTTGCCAGGCGGCGAGTGCCGTCGCCAGCATCGTAGCCGCCAAGCTGCTCATTTCTCCTGACAGGAGAGGAAACAGTCTACAGTGGATCCCAGAAAGTTGGAACATGGCTTTAGGAGGATTAGTGCTGGGATCCCCTATACCTTACCTTAAGGGCATGAGGATATTGATGTTCCAACTTTCTGGGTTCTGCTTTAGACTTTAGGGATCGGGATTTCGGGCTGGGCTTCATGGTATTTAGTTTAGACCGTGTTCTTTCCTTTGACTCCGTATAGGGATGTTGCAGAATGCAGAGATGGTAATGCGCGTAAACCTCACATTCGAACCTTCTGACCTCTCTGACTTCAGGAACCGACAGAATTGGAACTAAGAAGCTGAGAGATTGGGTTGTGCATGCGGTTTGTACTGTCAATACTACAAGCAGTTGCGAGTTGCGATGTGACTACATGGAGTGTTGTACTTTTCTACGCCAGTTTTCTTCTGTATCGCCACTATGTCTGCAACTCAGAAACCTCCGCCCTGTAACACTCAGAGCCCCAAAAATCAAAATCCGATGGCCTGTGCAGTTGGGGCTGGGCTACATCTAGAGCTTGGCGAAAAAATCGACAAGCCGTGAAAACCCTTACAGGTTTAACTCAGGTATACCCATAAATAATCGACAGCTTTACGGCTCTTGCTTGCAGTTTAAGGGTCTTTTTAGACTGTTTAAGAGCTGCTGTAAGCAGCTGGAGGTGCTTCAGCTTTACGCTACTTCCACGGATGGATCCTGCGAAGAAAGCCCCAGGAGACACGTCCCGCGGCGGCCATCGAAGCAAGACAATGATCTGCATCGCTGCCGTGACCTTATAGGAACCCTTAGAGTAGCCCTGTAAAGGAACCCCCCTAGCGTTATAGGAACCCTCAAAGGAGGGAAGCCGCCCGATTTCACACAATATATCTCGAACTAGCTACTAGAAAGGTTTTGCCGCCAATTGCCTCTCGTCGGTACTCTTGCTTTAGCCCACAGCGTTTATTACTGGTATTTTTGAAGCCCCGTCACCGTGCCGTGAGACCCCGCTGCAACTCCTGTACTCTACACCCGGAACTTTCAATGTCACAATCCGTTCAATGAGCCCTAAACTGCCTAACCCTTGACCCTCAACCAAAAACCCCTAAAGCCCTACCGTACCTACAGTCTCAATTGTAGTTCCTTTTTGGGGTTACCTTACAGGATCCTAATTATATATTTGGTTAAACCAAAAAAAGGAACTACAATGGAGACTAGAAGTAACCCTTATAGCAACCCTTAAGCACACCTTAGAGTATCCCTGATGGGAAGTTGTTATAGATTTGGTTAAATGCAAAAACGGAATTACAAAGCCTAAACCGGGCCCGAAAGCCTAAAGCCTACTCATGCCCAGACCTAGGTGCATCGCGAGAGCAGGAGCCGAAACCCGATACCCTAATGTAGGGGCCTTAATTGTTAGAATAGGGTTCCTTTAAAGGGTTTAGGGTTTAGGGGTGTAGGGTTTAGGGTATAAGGCTCGTTTTCACATACATCATCTGTATACATCACGGAACATGTAAGCTTTGGGGTATCCAGCTATATCCTGAAACCCTTGCACTCACAGCCCAACACACTGAAGCCCCAGACATGTTGGCATCTGCGGTTGAGGGTTTGGGCATTGAATTCAGGGTTTATGGGTTTAAAGTTGAGGGTTTAGGAAAGTCGGCACTCTAAACTCCCATGATAAGTGCCGGCACATAGGTTTGGGAGACATAGCCAGGCTTCTGCACTCCAGAGCGCGATAAAGCGGAAATCAAGAAGCGACACCCAGGCACACCTCAGTTCAAACAAGGCGAAGATGCCTTATAGTGCTTGGGTGGGCTTGGGGCCTGTACTTGGAGGTTCATGGGTAGTTATAAGTGGGGTTAAAAGTCCCCTAATACGGGATATAAGTATAGTTACCCTACTTATAATCCTACTTACGAACCTCTAAGTATTCTTTGTACTTCAACTCAGAACTTTTGGTGTTTTTAAGCTTGGAGAGCTCATGAATTCTGCTCTTGGGGCTTTGGGTCTCAGGGTCAAGGGCAGTGCGGCCCTGCGAGAAGTCCTGGAGTTGGGGGAGCCTAGGGCTCCGGTTGCCTAAATAGGTTTAGGGTTTAGGGTTTCGGGTTTCGGGTTTAGGGTTTAGGGTTTCGGGTTTAGGGTTTCGGGTTTAGGGTTTCTAAATTGGAAGACATAATGTATGGTTAGTAACCTACTATTTAGGTAACTGGAGCCCTAGGGCCTAGGGAGAGGTTGCAGTTGGAATGTCCACCCTAAGCGCTACTACTCCTACTACTTGCTACGAATGCTACTACTGCTATTACTACTGCTACTGCTACTACTACTACTACTACTACTACTTGCTACTACTGCTACTTACTACTGCTACTACTGCTATTACTACTGCTACTAGAGGGTTGGAAGCTGTCTGTTGAGGCCTTCACGGTTCAGGGTTTAGGGCTTTATAAGCTTATGTACATCCCTAACGGGTCTGGAGCCTAAGCCTTGCCTGCGGCACCAAAAGACCTACCCCTTTCGGGATTTTTGCATTGAAACCATGGTAAGGAACCCTGCAAGGTAGGTCTTTTCGGCTACAGGTACAGCCTGGCTGACTAATAGTTGGTATTTAGAGTTTTTTAGAGGGGTAAAGCCCCTTCAGTCTAGCCTAAGCCCTAAACCCTACGTGAACTGAGCCTTCTCTGCCTCATCTGCACTACTTCGAAGGAGACTCCAAGGCCCACAACTTTCGTAGGGCATACAGGGCTTCGGGTTTAGAGGTTTAGGGGTTTGGGGGTTTCAGGTTCGGGTTTAGTCTGGGGGTTTAGGGCCTTAGGCTTTAGGGGTTAAGGGGTTTAGGGATTTGGGGTTTAGGGTTCTCCTAAACTCCCTTAACCTCACCGCACAAAGTGGGGGCATCCTCGGAGGTGCTGGGATGTAGCCTAGGCCTTAGGATTTCGGGTTTAGGGTTTAGGGTCAAGGCTTTAGGATTGCAGTTTTTCGTGCACTTCTCGATTTGCACGTACAGGATTTCGGGTTTTAGGCCTTTGGATTTCGAGTTTAGTGATCAGCCGATATGGACAGCAGAACAAATTAGGGAAATTGCTACTTGTGCGTTTGTGAAGTTGTTCTGTTCCATGATTACTCGTGGACTCTTTAATCTTTCCAATAAGATTACTACGCTGTCGTAAGCTTAGGCGTATAAATAACCAGTACTCCTACTCTTGTTTGTACTATTTCTTGTTGTTTCTCACAGATTCCCCCCTCCATTCCATGAGTCCAGAGGCCCGAAACACAACCCTAAACTCTAAACCCTAAAACCTAACTCAACTCGAGGCCGCAGCAGCCCGGTGCTCCTCGCAGATTCGAAACCCCAAGCCCTAGGCCTCCAGTTACTCGAATAGTAGGCTACCGAGAGCAGTTCTTATGTTTGGGTTTCGGGTTTAGGTTTAATTTAAGTTTCTGTAAGTAACTGCAGACTGGATTATTCAAAGATTTGGGGTTTATCGTTTAGGTTTACTTCAGAACTATTTAGGTCATTTAGGCAACTGAACTGGGGCCCTGGGAGGCATAGCCACGAAGACAAGCCGCACTTGAATCGCCAACCTCAGCGTGCCTGGAGACTCTGCAACAAGCGTTTTTTTGGAGTGGGGTTTTTGGGTCTCTGAGTCTGCGCCAACGACAGCCATGCCGATAATGGTGAGAAGAAGGTAACCGCAAACACAACCACGACAACAAGCATCTCAACTACAAACATAAACATGCCTGCTACAACCACAACAACCACAACATAGCCACAATCGCAGGCAACAACGCCTCAGATGCTAAAGCAAGAAATCTGAACGATATCTCGGGCGACCCTGTGCCTGAGGCAAGTAGATCCACTGGGTTTGCCATGATGCCTTGGCTTCTGCGGCTTGTTTGGGGATTTGGGCACACTTGGCGCTTTATTCTTTTTTGCATTAGCAAAGGCCGCTCGAGTGTTGGAGTTTAGTTTAGAGAGAGTCTAGGCCGCAACCATGGCTCACGAGGCTTCGCAATCAACATTGAAGGATTTTATTTGTAGGAAGTTGACTTCTGCTTTCTGGCCCCGCGCTTCCAATCTGATTGTGAAGACGTGTGCCTTCACCGGGCCGCCAACAGAAGGAAACGGCCATGGTAGTCATACATATGCATGAAGCGCACCTCCGGCTTTCGCCGCAGTCTCTCTAAACCCTGAACCCAAAACTTACACCCTGAACCCTGAACCCGAAACCCTCTAAACTTGCACCCTGAAGCCTGCACCCGAAACCTTCTAAACTTCAACCACTAACCCCTAAACCCCTAAACCCCCAAACCCCAAACCCTAAACCCCTAAACCCTACCTTAGCAAGGCCCCAAAGGTCTGATCCAGGGCGAGCAGCTGTTATAAGTGGGGTTATAAGTCCCTTAAAATGGGTTATGAGTATAGTTACCCTACTTATCATCCACTTATGATCCTCTAAGTAGGCCAAAACCCTAAACCCTAAACCCCTGAACCTCCAAGTGATCCAGGGCGAGCAGCTGTGGATAACTACGACCAGCAGCACCAGGAGGTTGGTGGCCCAAGCCTCTTTAAGGGTCCCTTTAAAGGGACCTATAGGGATTCTATAAGGGTCCCTTTAAAGTGACCTATAAAATTTTTTTTAGGGTCCTAAGGGTATAGGGTTTAGGGCCAGTCTTAGGGTTCAGGGTTTAGGGGTTTTAAGGGTATCTCCCTGAAGCCCCCTGACTAGACTAATAACTATACACTGCAGTTGAGGCTCTACGGTCTAGCCCCATGAATAGAATAACATGCCCCCGACAGCCTATTCAAATTAGTATCCTCCTGAAGTCCCTGAAGAGACTCATATACCCCTCCCAAAAGCCTTAAGCCTACCATAGAGGCCTTAACAATTGGAATAGGGTTTTGGGATAATCTAAGACTATAATCATAATAAGGACCCCCCCCAAAAAAAATAGTGTAGGTGATGATTAAGCCCCCCGCCCCCTAGTATTCTAAGGATTATGGCCCTGCTTCTGGCAATATTGATTTCTGCTGTTGGCCTTCACCGAAGAAACGATTCATAGGGACCCTTAGGGGGGTAGGGGAGGGGGAGTTTGGTAGGGGACGATGCTTCCTGAAAAGGCCCTACTGAGTCCATATTATGGGTATTAAGGCCCCCTACCCCCCTCCCCCCTTCCCCCCTACGGGTCCCTATGAACGATTGCACCAATAGCAAGAAGAAAGACCCAGCCACTCCAATATCGCTTAATTAAGGAATACGTAGGATCCCTAATATGTTTTAAGGTATATTCCTGAACTAGGGGATGTTGGAGTCTCTGAGCATAAGAACATGATCAGAAGATAAAAGCAAGCTTTGTGTCTGGGGTTTAGGTTTTTTCGGCATTGAAATATGTAGCACAGGAAATAGAAATTCATTGTAACGATAAGCTAGAGCAGTACTATACAACCTGACTATAGTTGGGCACGGAAGCTGGAGAATTGATCCGCTCCAGGAGGATTACAGCAAATCATATGGGTAGTTGTTAAAATTAGGGTCCTTTTTTGGGCACCCTAAATATTAGGTGCCGTACTATATTAAATAGGGACCCCAAAAGGGGCCATGATTTTGACAACCACCCATATATAACCACTGAACCCCTAAACCCTAAACCCCAAAAGTCTTGAACCCTGAATCCTTGTGAGGGTGTGTCCAGCAGGACGCAACATGGTGGAATCTTTGAGCACCGGGGGCTTGATCCTGAAACTTGAAACTCCGAGCCTCAGGGCTTGTGTTTAAGAACTAAAGTGGCGGAACTAGGCTTAGGGTTTACGAAATTGGTTCAGGGTAGGGTCTAGGGTTCAGGAAAATTAGATCAGGATTTAGAGATTGTAGGGCTCAGGGCGTTTACGGCTTCTGTTTGGAGGCTTAGCACTTTGGGCTTGGGGGGCTTCAGGTGCAAAGGGTTGGGTTCGGGTTGCCTGGGTCCAAACTGGGTAGTTCTCTAAAGTAGGGCTCCTTATTACTATCAGCAAGCTAGCCACGAGATCTCTTGTTCGTTAAGTAAGTGTTCAGGATTCAGGGTTTGGGGTACTGGACAAGCGATAAACATTCGTCCCAATTAATTACCCATTGCCACATAGCCTGAGCACGAATCTGTTAACATCTAATCTGAACCGTGCTTAGATCGAGTCTTAGATTTCCAATTCCATCCGTACAACGATGCAATGAACAACCAAGACTAAAACCCCATAATTAGCCGCCGCAAACTCTATCTCCCTAAACTCCAAGACTAAACCCATCCCACACTTCGTCAACATTACGGCCGAATGTCTAACATCCACCACACTTCCCGAACTCCAGACCCGGCTGGTGCAGCGGCGTGGCTGACTTGCAAGAAGGCTCAACTGCATAGACACGTGTGCCTCACCAATTGGCACAGGCATTCGTGAACCGCCGAGGAGTCCCCAAACAAAGTGGCCAATGACACGACATATTGGGCACTTAACTAAATGCACGGTGACGCTTTTTAAACATGCGCAGTTTGAAATGTTATACTACGTCCGTTGCTGTCGCGCCCGGGCCGCCAAGTGCATTTACAATAGCGCACCTGTGATTAAAAAAAACTCTAAACCCTAAACCGATGGGCTTTGGTGGTCCGGTCCCGCTCCACTTGTTTAAGCAACTTCACCGTAGGGGCCTCCATAGTTTGACTAGGGTTCTGGGGTAGTTGCAGTATACCCATAGGCTCCATAGTAGTTCCTTTTTGGGGATGACCTTTCTTTAATATGTAGCCATACTAGGAACCCGAAGGAACGTATTCGGATGGGGCCTGGGGTGTCTATAGCGGGCTGCTTGGTTTTCTCTTTATAAGATCAGAAGCTTACGGTACACTGTGCTACAGGCTTTTGGTAGAGTACTTCCCAAGCCCAAAACCTTAAAGCCTAAACCTCAAACCTATTTAAAACCAGAAATAAGGGATCTCAGCTATGGCCTGAGCTTTGGGATCCAGAGGACGAGGGTTTATAAGTTATTGAGTGTAAGGCATGGAATTGAGGCCGCAACCATAAGCCACGATGAACAACATAAACAAAACCCTTAGACAAACCTTTGTAGTTCGTCACCCATAGTAACCCGTTGCAATAACCGTTCTGGTAGACCTTTCCTAATTTCCCTGTCGACCTTAAAATATCCTTAGAATCCAAATCACGTGGACCTAAACACAACATCCTAAACTCCTAAACTTGTCCAAAACACTTAGGGCTCATATCCCGAAACTTGAGTCGTGAACCCGAAGCTCCAAAATCCCAAACCCTGCACGCACTAAAAAGCCAATCTTCTTCAACCTTGCTCACGCTAAAACCGCTAAAACCAGAACCCGAGATTCTTACGTTACGTAAACCTCAAGACGCCTCTGCATCCTAACCCTCCAAACCCCGAATATCTACAACTACAAACCTTAAATCCCAAGCCTAAACGCCCTGAGCCCCTAAAGCCTACAAAGCCAGGGCCGAGGCGCAGAAAACTAAGACTGCAAAAAGGATGAGATCGGAGTACCACATGCGATGTTCGAGGTGTTGGCATCCTGCACACGGACCATCAGCATAATCAGCGTACATGTCGTGTCCGGTAGGCTTCCTGAGTATGGGAGTTTCCGAAAATTAAGGATACCTCAATTTGGGGTCCTTATAATTATTAAAGGCCCTACTATTTGCGGTACTAGATTAGGGTCCCCTATTTTCGGAAGCATCCATTTCTACTACAACTAGGCATTAGGGTGTAAGCGTTTAAGGCTTTAGAATTTATGGATTCCTGAAAGGACGACTTCCACCTGAAGTCCTGGTGCTCCCGATCGCCAAAAGCAGGTGCGACTCTAGTTTAGAGAACTACCCACATAGTAAACCTTTACAGACTCCTTTAGGACCCTTTACGGGACCCTAATTTAGAGAACTACTCACATAGGAGCTCTACAGGCCGAGTGGACCCGAGACCGGAGTCCTGAAGCATAGTCGATCAAGAGGGTGAGGATCCTTAGCCAAGGATCTGTTAAGGGTTTCGATGTTTAGGGTTTAGGGGTTTAGGGTTTTTATGGTTCTTAAGGCTGCCATGCGTTCCCGACTGTACATCGAAGGAAGGGCTTTAACTCTGGCTGGCACGTCGGCGCAGCGACTTGGTGCGATTAAAACTCGGGGTGAGCTTGTCGAAACTGCTTTATTCCCAAGAGGCCCCTTCTGAAATCCCAGTCAGGGATCTTAGTAAGCACATTAAGCGGTTAAGCAAACATCACATGGTCAGGATGCACCAGAACCAACACATCAAGGAAGCTGCCAATCTGGGAACATCCCACCATTCGTGAATATGGGTTTCTGTCGGGTCACTCAAAGACATGATCTACTCCAAGCGCATGAAGCCCCCTAAACCCTAAACCCTAAACAACTAAATCCTAAACCTGAGGAACCATGGACAACAGATCTCAAACTCGCCGACAGTTTGAAGGTGGATGTTTCGCCAAGTATCAATGAGAGCGCGGACATCAGGCTCAGGGAAAGTGCCAGAAAATGAGACAGTGACATCCGCGCCTGGAGCTTCGGGATTACGAAGGGGAACTCTCGACCCTCACTCCCGGACTCCCGAACGGAAATGATGTACCATGATGCACACCCTAAAAACCCTCGCTTTTTTGGACAGTACCCAAGCTCTTGGCTCGTTCAGAAACATGGTCACCACTCATTAGATGCAACAGCTGGCTAGGGTCGGAAAAGAAGCAATGTGTTTGTGCACTGGTACTCCGAAAAGTTGTGCAATAACGACGTGATGATTATGAGCGCACATATGCTTGTACCTATGCATGTCTGCATGCATCTGTGTACTATGTGTGTATGCATGCATGTATCTATGCACAGGTTGCCTTATGTGCGTATGTATAACATGCATGAATGCATTACATACACAGACACAAGTACAAACACATACATACATACATACATACATACATACATACATACATACATACAGACAGACAGACATATATACATGCATGCATTGACATGCATACAAGTAAACAAGCAAACACACAAACCAACAAGCAAACAAACGGACAGGCAGACAGACATACACATGCACACACACACACACACACGCACACACACACTATACACACATGCCTACATCATGCACGCATGCATGCATGCATGCATTCCTGCTTGAATGTATGCCTTCATGTACTTTTGGAAAGCTGGGACCCCTATGCGGGCCTTGTGAAGATGTAGCTGAAATGCCTCGCCGTCTGTTGCAGCATCCGGAAAAACCGCTTGCCCAATTCGGCTCCTTAGCTTAGTAGCTTGGGACATCGCTTAGGTTTGAGTGCCTAAAGCTTAGGGCAGCTTAGGGGTCTTATGGTTTGGAGTCAAGGGCTTTGTAAATGAAATTCGCATAGGTTCATGTGCATCGTGTGGCTCGTGCCGTTCAAGACTTCGGAGTGGCGACAGAAGGCTCCCTACACTCCAGGTCGCATTTAACCCTGAACCCCTACCAGACACCCAGCCTAAATTGTCTTCATGCGTAGGGTCTGATTAAGAAGAAGAAAGCAGGATCACAGGAAAAGAAAAGGACAATTCCAAGGGTCGACGTAAACCCCCGGAGGGACTCACCTGTTGTTTACTGTCGAAACTAAAGCCTTAGTTAACTTGGAAGTGCCTATTGCACTACTGTGCTGCACCTTCAATGGGCCCAAAGACAGCAAACTAGGGCGCAGGCATCTGAGCCTGGAGTCATGACAAGTGTGTTAAGCTTCTATACGTACACTGCGATGGTTAGCTTCACAGAGACATCCCCCTGAACCCTAAAATGCAGTTACATACTGGACTCTAATAGGTCCAGGCGGCAGCATGGCACGAACATTCTGGCGCTCACACCTGCGCTCGGCTGGGGATTGCCAGAGCAGTCTGCTTCCGGAAAGATAAATCCGGCTGCCGGTTCATCACCCAGAGGGTCCACATATACTACGGTTACGGAGTTAGATCCTCAAAACCATAACAAAGGGTGGTCTTTTGGGGAATAATAACTCCATAGTAGTGTACGTATATGGACCCTCAATACCCTCAGGACCCTCTAGGTTCTAGTACCTAGAGACCTAGAGGCTCCGTAGTAGTTCCTTTTTGGGATTACCTTATAGGATTCTAAATATGAACCCCAAAAAGGAACTACTATGGAGGCCTCTGCGCTCTAGGGCTTTCTGTTTCTGTTGGGTTCCCTAGGGTTTCGCATTCAAGGACTTCGGGTTTCCAGTGTTGGGCTTGCGGCGGCCTGGTCGAGCTAAGAGAAGGGGCCTTATAAGAATTTCTCTAGGGTGCCGTTAAGGGGGTCTACAAGGATTGCAAAAAGGGATTTCTATAGGGGATCTAGAAGGGTACTATAAGATAAGGGCCTGGAAATAATTTGAATAGGGTTTTGGAGTACATCATAGTATAGTCATAATAAGGAGCCCTAAGGGGCAATATTGGTAATGATTACCGTCATTTAAAAGGCCTTCTTGCGTTTTTAAGCGCTATTTTCCAGCTGCAGGCAAGGGTACTCAGGAAATGAGCGTCGGCAGTACGGGAACTCGAAAGAATGCCGCCCGAACAGTCTATACAAAACCCCAGACCATAAACCCCATAAACTTACAGATCATATAAGCTAAAAGCCTGAACGACTGAAAACGTTTCATTCCTTCCGAAACGCCCGCTCTATCAAAACCATATAGACCCTAAACTAAAGCTGCATGCCCAAACGTCCATATTGACTCTATAGAGCCAAATGCTCCTACGAGGAACTCAACATCCATATAGACATTACAGTATCTAAAGCACTGTCCAGGCAAGGTTCTGCCAAAGGCAGCCACTCAGCATGGCGACGATCATCACCTATGAATTGAGCTTCTACGACTTATAACTTATAAGGTTCAGGGTTGTGAAGGTTTCAGACCCAGTTTCGGGCGTGGGGTTTCCACTAAGGGCTGTTAGACCTTAAGGGTACCTTAATCTACCCTTAATAGGGTCCTAACCCTAAACCCTGAACTCTAAACCGGGATCTTTAGGGTCTAATAGCCCATAGTGGTTGGGGCGAGGCATAGAAACTGTTTGGGATGATAGGGGCAAAGCGTTTAGGGTTTAGGGATTAGGGGTTTAGGGTTTAGGGGTTTAGGGTTCCAGGGTGGAGGTGCTCAGGAGGGCTTTAGCTGCAGAGGGTTTTCCGCGGGCCTCGTGACCATACTTATTACACAGAAGGAACAAACTTGTGTGGAGTGCTGTACTTGCAACTGGTCACAATCAATCCTAAACTGACACTCGGTTTTCGGGCCCACCCAAACCCCAAAACCCTGACTCCTAAGCCCTAAACCCTAACGGGTAGCGGGCATTCATCGCCTAGATGCTTGGGGCTTTGCGGGAGTTAATGGGCATCACACCACTCGGTGTTCCCTCCCACCTTTCCACACAAAAAGGACGTGCTAGATCCGAAGCCACTTGAAAGGGCTTTAGGGTTTAGGGTATAGGGGCTTAGGGTGTTGACCTAGCATAATTGCAGGACAGCTATGTCGTCAAGAAGCCATGACTACTTACCACAGATAGTCTTAAGTGCAGGGCTCTTACTGGTGATGCGGATCCTTTTCAAAATCCCACGGAAGACCAGCTGCCACCCTAGCATCCCAAAAGGGTGCCTTCGATGAAAACTTGATTCTTGAGCAGCCCTCGTCAACTCCCGAAGCTCCTGCAAACACAAGCCGCTTCAAGGGCAGCCTTCATATGTAAAGCAGCCCGTATTAAGAGTTTACGGTTTAGGGTGTAGGGAGTGTCAGACAACATACGGGGACCCTGACTAGCGGGTTCACGGATATAAGAACACTCCAAGAAGGGAACCCCATCGTCAAGAACCCGCAATAAAACGCGAAAACATCACCTCACCCTTTACATAAAACCCAAGAAACCACCCTGATCAAGCTCAGCAGAACCCACGAAACATGTTATAAAATCCAACTAAGCCCATGATATGCCAATGGACCAGACTGGAGATCTCCGTGGTGGAGGGCTCGTCGCCGCCCATGGTCCCTTTTCCATGGAGAGGATTTGGAGTCTTGGGGTCTTGGATTTAGTCCCAAAGCAGACAGAAAGGTTTACAAAAAGGGAACTGAGGAAACCTAGGGGATCTAAAGCAACACTGTTGAAACACTTCTGGCTGAAGTAGAGATGGATCTATAGAGGCAGCTTGGGGAGTGGACCGGACGTGGTGCAGGATTGAGGTGCTCTGTTGTGTGAGTTCGAGAGGGTCTCGAGTTTGCGGCTTTGGTTCTCTTCTTGAAGGGGCGGGGGACTTAGTAAGTTGGTTATAAGTAGGGTTATAATTAGGGTAACTCCATTTAGGGCACTTATAACTCTACTTATAACCTGCTTACTAAATCCCCTGCCCCTTCAAGTTAGGTTGTATGCGTGTTAGTTTGGGTTTCAGGGTCATGCAAGCACTCCGCTCAGCCAACCAAGTTCTAATTGAGGAGTTGACAAGGGGCTCAATTGACAATGACGTGTGCGCAGCCCAGGGAGCCCTGGGCTGTTGTGCCCAGGGCCGCTAGGGTCACACGTCCATGTGTTGTCTCGAAGGACATTAGGGCTCATTAGGGTTCGGGGTTGAAGCCTGGTAAGGAATGGCCTTTGGGTGCCCAGGTTGACAAGCAGCGTCTGTACTGCCTGCTTCCCCTTAGGGCTCCAGTTGCCTAAATACTAGGTTACTAACCATATATTATCTACCCCAGTAACCTACTACTTAGGGACCCGGAGCTCTGGAGTCCTTCAAGATATAATATATTGTCGAGGAAGCGTTGCTTTAAGCATCTGAAACCTTATCCGACGTCATCCGCACAGCCCTAGAACTGCAGCTGCTTAAGATGCGGTGCTGTAGGGCTTACCCGAACCTCTTCATGCAAGGCACTGGAAATATGGCCGGGGCCATACCGCAAGGAAAACATTCAGCTACCTAGAAGTCATTGGGTGTTTGCTTGGCTGAGAACTTCGGTAGGTTAAGCTAGAGTAATCTTAAACCCATTATACCCTTAACATTATACTTTAAGCCCGAAATCTTGAACCCTATCATCTTAAACCCTGAAACCTACACCTTAAACCCTGAACCTTCCCTAGACCCCTGAACTACCCCCACAAGGGCTCTATTCAAGCGCACTTGGCGGAGGTCCTTGTCAACCCCTAAGCTGAGTTTTTTGGGACCTCGGCTTTGATGTGCGTAACCCAGGAGAACACAGTATAATCTGGTGGCCTTAATAGTTAGAATAGGGTTTTAAAGAGTATAATCATAGTAAGCAGCCCCCAAATTAGTATTGGTAACTATTTTGGCCCCTATAGTATACACCTGCATTTCATAATGGTTCCTTTGACGAACAGGTACCACCAAAGAAGTATTAGGGTATGGTACTCCAGAACCCTAACCCCCTTTTAGATCCCTTTTAAAGATCCCTTTAGGGGAACCCTTTCACCCTTATAGAAGCCTTACCGATCCCTTTTAAACGGAGCCCTTGAGACTCTTGAGATCGCCTCACAAGTGTTGCAGCCGCTCGCCGCAGCCAAGAGGAAAAATTGCTCACCGGTACTCCCTAGGGTCCCTTTTCGGGGCTCGGGCTTTGGGGAGTTAGGTTTCTGGGTTTACAGTGATAGGGCTAGTATTGGAAACGACCTTCCGCTACTCCTGGGAAGGGATCTACAACATTTAGGGTTTAGGGTCAGGGGTTGTTTAGGGTAAACTCCGAGGAAGAGATGCGCCGTGAATCCGATAGTTTGGGGTGCCGAAGGTCATGCAGCTCGGGGTGCCGGGTGCGGACCCTCCAAAACCTCGTTATCAAAGCTACGGGCTGTCTGAGTCGCCTCCAAACCTCCAAAACCTTTTCAGAGACCATCCTAACTAAAGAATGGCAGGTTTCATCAGTTGAAATGATCGGAAACTTTCCTACACCTAAATCGCACCGCTAAACATTGTGAGTTCCTGCATGCTTGTGGGATCCACGGCTGACTTCATGACAATGTTGGCGAGATTGTGATGTAACACACCATCCGACAGCCGAGGCAATCGTTCAGTGTATCCTAAGCTAGAACAGGTACGCACAGCTTGAGACGAGGCAGATAAAAGGTTGCACATGATCGTGGGCATAGACCTACACCGCACGATCCTAATTCAGGAGACGGCGACTACGGTGCTTGAAGTTCTTGTGACTCATGGAACGCCCGTGTCTTCGCCAGTGTAGTGCATCAATATTCCATAGTTCCTCCACGGCCACAGCTACATGGGCCAGATCAGAAATTGGTAGTAGGCAATACGCAGTCGAACATAGAAGAATCGGAAGTGCACCCTACAAAGCACAAAGACTGACGAAACCGAAATTGAAGCGGCTGGGAACACATGAGTACAGCTTCAGCTTCGTAGAAGACTCAGAAGTGAACCATACAAAGCACAAAGACTCACGAAACCGAAATGCAAGCAGCTGCAAACACATGATTACAGCCTCAGCTTTCCTGAATTTACTGAGGCACGGAAGCTTCCAACCTTGAAAACCCATGAACTCTTATCGTCGCACATAGCTATACAATACAATTTTATACTATATACTATATACTATGTACTATATACTAAGCATACAGTATGTAGTATATAGTATATGGTATCAAGTAAACAGTATATACTGTAGACTGTAGCCTGTAGACCACAGGCTATAGACTATATGCTATATATATATGTTATACTGTACACTAAACTGTACTATGAAATGCTTGGCTATACCATACTATACTGTATGCACTATGCTGCATTATATTATACCGTACTGTACGGTACTGTACTTTACCATACTATGCTATATTATAGTAAACTATATTATACTATACTGTCTGGTTCTTAGTAGGGAATCCAATGGGGGGAATGGATCCCTATAGTAGTCCCGATATAGTCCCCAATAATAGTCCCCATAATCCATTCCCCCATTCCCTACTAAGAACCAGACAGCCTGCCAAGAACCTTAAACACTTACAGTATAACCTTATAGCAACCCTTAAAGGAACCCGTAAAGGAACCCCATTCCCTACTAAGACTGTGAACAACTGCCTCGGCCCCTGAGCGGGGGACTCAAGGACATGCCGATCTCGGGGTGTGCCTGGCACGCAAGCATAACCTCCTGGCTATTGGGTTTTGGGGAAACCCAAACATACGGTTTAGGGTTTAGGGTTTACCTCCTGGCTATTGGGTTTTGGGGAAGCCCAAACATTACAAAACCCCAAAACCTGAAATGCAAGGGGTGTCAGAGGTTGGGACCCAAAGCCCTAAACCCAAAACACTATAAAGGAATAATATAACTAATCTATTGGTCGATGTCCCTTCAGAATCAGGTCTCGCCACCTGCTGGCTTCCGACCACTGCAATCGAGGAAATCCCATACCCGCTTTTTTGAGTTGCCGCATATTCACATCCTTGCATACTAGAACCTGCTTTCCTTAGCGATCGGCTAGAACAGAACGAACAAAATGGAATATTAGCAAGACCCCTGTGGAAGCACTAATCACTAATACAATCACTGCTTTGCAACAGATCAAGATGGAACCCATGCGCCTTAATTTGTACAAGATCTGGGTCCCTCTAGTCCCTGGTACTCCGAGCAACACCTTGTCCAATGTGAATGTATACTGTGCAATACTGTCCCATACTAATACCACTCCCAAACTTGTCGTGACTGGCTCCTTCAACCTCTCCTGATCACTCCCCCACTTCTAGTAGTATTTGGGTAAGGGTTCAAGGATTCAGTACGTAGTAGTAATAATAATCGTAGCAGTAGTAGTAACAGCAGCAGTAAAAGTAGTAATAACAGTAGTAGTAACAGGGTGCTAGTAGTACTTCGCCAGGGGTTTAAGGACTCAGTAAGTTGCAGTAATAATAATAGCAGAAGTAGTAGTACCCCCCCCCCCCCCCCACGCTAGTAGTAACAGTAGCAGTAACAAAGGTAGTAGTAGCTGGGTAAGGGTTTAAGGACTCTAGGGCTTTAGGGTTTAAGGGTTAAGGGCTTCAAGATTTCAGGTTTGGGGGGCCTATGACTGAGTTAGGTTTTAGGGCCTACCTAGGGCTTACAGCTTAGGGCTTAAGGCTTAGGGTTCAAGGCCTGGGGCTTAAAGGGCTGAAGGCCTAGGGTTTAGGGCCTGGGCCTGGGGCTTGGGGTTTTCTGATAACTCCCCCACTTCGATCGCCAGATTTTCTAAACCTTACCTTTGGATAGTAGGGAATGGAAGAATGGGGTACAATTATAACTACTATTACTACCATTCTTCCATTCCCTACTAGCCAAAGGTAGGAAACTCAATGCAGCAACAACCAACAACGCACAAATCATGCTGTAAGCTCGGTGGTGGTAGCATCGTGGCCGCATCAGAAGCATGTAAATCAGCAGCCCTGGAGCTGCAGGTCTGCCATCCAGGGAATTTTTTTCGATCTTCGTCGAACTTCTGCCTAAACTGCACCTGGACGTCTGCTAGAGTGAGGCACTGTACTTCGACTATACCTATAGTCTCCATTGTAGTTCCTTTTTTTGGTTAACCAAAATCTCTATTATAGGATCCCAACCATAAAACTGGCTAACCAAAAAAATGAACTACAATGGAGACTCTAGGTAGGCCGGAGAACATCGGCCGCCTCTCGCGGCAGGCCTTGAGGCATCCCAGACAGTGAAGTGCCGCGGACGTCACTGCCGCAAGCGAGGTCTCCTTGTAATACCCTAGGGCTCCGGTTACCTAAATAGTAGGTTACTGGGGTACATAATATAGGGTCAGTAACCTACTATTTAGGTAACTGGAGCCCTAGGGATAAGTACTGTACTCATAGGTTCCCACTCAAGATTGGCATGGCCGGTGGCATTTTCGGCCGGGAAGCGTAAGGGAACCTTTTGGAGAGATCAGAGTCTTAGAAGGTCTACCTTACCTAGAGGCTCCATAGTAGTTCCTTTTGGGGATTACCTTATAGGATTCGAAATATGAACCCCAAAAAGGAACTACTATGGAGCCCTAGGGTACCTTAACCCACCAAACCCTACTTTTTGGAGGTTCTGATTATAAACCCAAAATAAAATCTAAAGGGACCCGGTTTAATTAAGGTTCATACGGGCCAGGGATCCCCGTAAAACCCGTCAGACTCAGTGGCATCCAAAACCTTCGCAGGGTCTCATGACAGAGCTTGGGTTGCCTGGCTTTTCAAGCTTCAATGGTGGGAATAGGCTGAGGTCACATTGGGATTTTATGTTACATCCCACAAAAACAGCAGGTCTAATGTATTAACCTCATTAAGAAACCCTGGGCCTATAACCCCAAATAGTAGGATTCGTATATAAGGAACCCTACTAAGGGCCCAAGGTTTCTTAATCAGGTTCCTACATTACATTAGTCCTCCTCTACCCAAATCCACCGGTGGGACTTCGCAGGATTCTGGCCCAAACACTCCGAAGCGCAGGGTTTTGGGACGAAGCCGAGCATGTGCTTGCTTTGCAACTTGCGCTGCTTGAGATTTCGAGTTGAGGGCCGCGGTGGCGAGCTTGCAGGTTCCCCCAAGGGTCCAAAGGACCCAATAGTAAGGTACTTCGGTTTCGGATAGTAGTTATGTAAGTTACTATCTGGGAGAGTATATGATTATTAGGTACAGGGACCCTCGGGCTTCGATTCTTTGAGCATTTCGTGCCTTGCTACGCAAGCCTGCGCTAGTTGGAGGTTCCTGGGCACGCATAACACAACCATACCTACAAGGTCTTGTGTATAAGGAACTCCCCCAACCTGCCTCCTGCTATATACCCCTCACATCCCAAAAACTAACACAAACAAACCCTGAACCAAGGATTTAGGGTTGACCTAGACCCCCCAACTACCCTCTAATATACACTAAATACCCACTATTAAGGACGATAAGGGCTCATTAATGGGCACTTGGGGGGGGTCCTGGTAGGGGTCGAGGGTTCAGGGTATACTTGGAGGTTCATGGGTAGTTATAAGTAGGGTTATAAGTAGGGTAACTATACTTATAACCCATATTAAGGGACTTATAACCCCACTTATAACTACCCTAAACCCTAAACCCTATAGAACCCTTAAAGGAGCCCTAAACCCCACTTATAACTACCCATAAACCTCCAAGTAAGCCCCCCCTAAATGCAGGAACCCACCCAGAGCCAGACCTGATAGGTCTCATGGGCCAGGGATGTGGTGTATACTGACCTGGTGACCCGGTTTAGGGTTTAGGGGTTTAGGGTTCATTAGGGCTTAGGGTTTAGGGCTTAGGAGTTAGGGTTTGGGCTTTAGGGTTTGCAAGTATGGGGGGCTGAATAATCAGAATAGGGTTCCTTGGGGGGATAAAGTCTTAGTTCAGGCCTGAACAATGGGGTGTTAAGGCATAATGTACTTGTACAGGGAATAATTTTTGCCCAAAGTATATACTATTTGGCTGCATGGGCCCTGAAGAGCTTAGTAGTCCCAGTTGTGAACCTCAACTTACCCGAAACCGCCAATCTGACCTGTAAATCCACGACCCTAAACCCTAAACCCTGACTAAACCAATTATTATAGCAGTCTGTAAGCAAAGTCAGGAGAATCCTAAGGAAGAATATCACACAAAGTCAGGCTTCTATATTGCTGTGGGATCTCGGTACAGAATTCCGTTGGGTCGCGCTGGTAGACCAGGGGTTATCACGTCCAAGATCTCTGAGGTACGTCAGTCCCTGGAAGCGGCAACTTCGAGGTGAACTGAACACGAGAATGCACCCCGTCAAAACCCGTTTAGGGTGTAGGGTTTAGGGTCCAGAGGCCTTGACAGCTGAATCATTGATCATGAGTCTTCTGTGCCTGCTGGGGGTTAAAGTTCTTCTTGGAACCCCTCTACTGGCTTGGAAGGAAGACGGTTGTACTCGGAGGCTCGAAATAAAAGGCCTTATGCAGCATGGTTTTTGGGCCGCAAACCCTCCAAACAGGAGATTTTGCAGCCTTGAGATTAGGATTCCTGGCCTTAGAGTGCCCGGAGCTTTAGGGCCTCAGGGTAAAGTACCTGCCAATCGTCATCAGCCCGTCTGTGCCTGGCGCCATTTGCGCCGATCGTCGCCGATCGAGCTGCCTCAGTGGATGCTGTCTCCGACCGAATGTCGTGGTCTATGTAGAAAAGGGGTTCTGGGGATTGTCTATTAACGGAGGAATCCTTAGCAGTAGTTTTACGGTACACAGTATTCTTCAAAACTGGTGGGTGTGGAACTTTAGGAATTAGCGTTTAAACGCTTTTCGGGCACTAGCTGAGGCTCAGCTGAGGATAGGAACGTCCACAACAACAATCCGAAGAAACACAAACCAGTGGCGAACCACAACTGTGGTCAAGGTTTATCGAGAAGCTGCAACATGCTGTACCCGCCTGAAGGTTGCAACGACACCCCGAAAGTACAGTTTTTGCTGGCAGGTCAAGCCCATGACGATCCTCACACACATGCCCTACGCCGTTGGTAGTCAAAGTCATTGAAAATCCTCAAACCCTCAAGAACCTCAACAATCTCGAAGTGTCAAAAGAATGATCCATCTTGAGACCCTATTTAGGGTTCAGCGTATACCTGGGAACTTGGTGCCTTTAACACATCAGGAAAGAGGCTTTGGGGTCCCTGGGTAGGGCTACAGACCTCAAGCCCATACTGTACCTGCTCCCCCACCAGCCCCAAACTCTGGCCGGCCCCAGGTTCCCCAGCGGCGGGGGGCAGTCGGGCGGCAAGCCTCTCCTCTGTGGTTAGCGGCAGGCACACTTCCTGCCATGGGTTGTAAGGTTCGCATTTGAAGGGGGAGCCGGGCTTCTGTCGAGGTACCTGAAACTATACATCCATGAGATCATCTATGTTTTGGCTCCGTGTACAAAACCAACAATACATACGAGCAGAATGAAAAAGAACAATTAAGCACATTTTTGCATACACACACATAACACAGTAAGCTTGTCTATCGATCTAGATAGTTAGACAGATCGATCGTTAGATAGTTGTGGCATTTAGCATTGCGGGTACAAAATTTTAGCATTTTAGACCGTGCACGCAGGGGTTCGTATGGACACTTGCAACGCCCAGGCATCAGAATTGTTATCAGGAGCTTGGTCTTTGGAGAACATTGGCTCCTAAGTAAGCCTTTGGTCAGACAGTCTCGAAGCAGGCGTCAATCACCAACCAAAACCTAAGCCTAAGCTTAAGCGGCAGAACACCTAAACTCCTAAACCCTCTACCCCCAAACCCTTCAACCCTTAAACACCTAATCCTAAAAACCCTACCCTTTAAGCCCCAATCTTAACCGTCAAACCCCTAACCCCTTCAACGCCCAAACCTTGAACCCTTAAGCCCTAAAGCCTTAAATCCTATAAGCCTTAAATCCTTGGCCGAACCTTTTGAGCCCGAAACCCTCAGACCCATAAACCCTAGACCCTGCAACTCTCGAACCCTAAACCGTTAAATACCCTTGAAGCCCGTAAGCCCCTAAACCCTTGATCGCTTTAGCCCTTTAGCCCCCAAGCCCTAACCCCCCACCTATAGTCACTAGTCTGCATTGTAGTTCCTTTCCTAATTGATTATCAACATGGTGTAAAAAACACAAACAAGGAACAACACTGGAGACTACAGGTAGATCTACCTTGTGAAGGACTCCGATAGGGAAATTATAGGAACCCTAAACTAAGCCGCAAACCCTAAACCCTAGAACCCTAAACCCTAAACGCCCTAAAACCCTAAACCCCAAAACCCTAAACCCTAAAACCCCAAACCCTAAAACCCCCAAAACCCTCAAGCCCTAAACCCCTAAACCCTGAAACCCCACAAACTCTTAGCAGGGACCCGTAACAGCTGACCGGCCTCCGCGTATGTACTTTTGGAGCTGGGAGTCGGAAATTTGTTTCTCATGGCGGCCCTGGCAAACTTTGGTTTAAGGTTCCCTAGGGCTCCAGTTACCCAAATAGTAGGTTACTAACCCTATATTATGTACCCCAGTAACCTACTATTTAGGTAGCCGGAGCCCTAGGGGTTTATAGGGTTTAGGGGTTTAGGGCTTTAGAGTTTAGGGTTCAGGGTTGAGGTTTAAGATTTTGGTGTTCATTTAGGGCTTTATGGCTCCTTTGGGGGATCTTACGAGGATCTATACAGGTTCTTGCCTTTTAGCGTTTTAGATGAGGGTGTATAAGGGTTCTGGAGGGTTTCAGGGTTTCGGGTTTAGCATTTAGGGTTTAGGGCTGGTCGGGTTTACAAGGGAATAAACGTTTAGCCACTCATTGTTACCTTATGTAGCGAGCACGGCTTTTCGTGCATATCGACATCTTTGTGCAATAGTCGTCCGCGTGTCCATGTTTCTTGACAAGCACGTCTGTCCAGGAAATCTCTCATGATTGAAGTTCTGAAGGATTGCCGATTCAAACCCTTGGCGAGGGACGACACTGTAGCAGGTTGATCTTGAAGAAACGGACGCCCTCTCCGTTTCTATAGTGCCAGTTTTAGAGCTTAGGGGGTCTGGGTGTGTATGTTTTGCAGATTTAATAGGAGGAGAAGACTGGCAAGGCTGTTGTGTTTCACCAATTGAGAATGCCTATAGTCTCCATTGTAGTTTCTTTTTTGGGTTACCTTCCACTACGGGCTATTAGACCTTAAGGGTACCTTAATCTACCCTTAATAGGGTCCTAATAGGGATCTTTAGGGTCTAATAGCCCATAGTGGTTATACAACGAGACTATAGGTAAGATTGAAGCGAACATCTCTGTGTCGAGGCGTCCGTTCGGCTCTGAAATTTGGGCATTCAGCCCTGAACCTATCAACCCTTGATCCCTATCTCTGCGTCGGTGGCCGTAACTCCTGTGGAGTTTTCCCTCAACCTCAACCCTAAACCTGCCTAAATCTCCAGATAACTTCTAGGAACCTTGGAGTTTTCCCTCAGCCTCAACCCTAAACCTGCCTAAATCTCCAGATAACTTCTAGGAACCTTGGAGTTTTCCCTCAGCCTCAACCCTAAACCTGCCTAAATCTCCAGATAACTTCTAGGAACCTTGGAGTTTTCCCTCAGCCTCAACCCTAAACCTGCCTAAACCTCCAGATAACTTCTAGGAACCTTGGAGTTTTCCCTCAGCCTCAACCCTAAACCTGCCTAAATCTCCAGATAACTTCTAGGANAGTTTTCCCTCAGCCTCAACCCTAAACCTGCCTAAACCTCCAGATAACTTCTAGGAACCTTGGAGTTTTCCCTCAGCCTCAACCCTAAACCTGCCTAAATCTCCAGATAACTTCTAGGACCCTTGGAGTTTTCCCTCAGCCTCAACCCTAAACCTGCCTAAATCTCCAGATAACTTCTAGGAACCTTGGAGTTTTCCCTCAGCCTCAACCCTAAACCTGCCTAAATCTCCAGATAACTT
>BGNK01001142.1:0-27571 GCA_003297005.1 Symbiodinium sp. clade A Y106 | reverse complement strand
CTTCTAGGAACCTTGGAGTTTTCCCTCAGCCTCAACCCTAAACCTGCCTAAATCTCCTGATAACTTCTAGGAACCTTGGAGTTTTCCCTCAGCCTCAACCCTAAACCTGCCTAAATCTCTAGATAACTTCTAGGAACCTTGGAGTTTTCCCTCAGCCTCAACCCTAAACCTGCCTAAATCTCCAGATAACTTCTAGGAACCTTGGAGTTTAGGGAGTCGGAGTTGGGATTTGGACGGATAATCTCCTGATAACTTCTAGGAACCTTGGAGTTTTCCCTCAGCCTCAACCCTAAACCTGCCTAAATCTCCAGATAACTTCTAGGAACCTTAGTCCCTAAACCCTAAACCCCTAAACCCTAAGCCCCAAGCGAGTCCGCTAACTTCTAGGAACCTTAGTCCCTGAGGTAATCAGTTCCCGGGTCCTCAGTCGCTTCATCCACACCAACCAGCTCTGAGGCTATCGGTTTATAGAAATCGTTAAGGGTTTGGGTGCCAAAAACGTTTTGAGCGAAAGTTTTGACCGAAAGTGTTGACCGAAACGTTTTGACCGAATCGTTTTGAGCAGGTTTTCTGACTGAAACCTGCTTTTGGAAAATTTGGTGCTGGGCTGGGGGCTGGGAGCCCTAAGCCGAACCTTAACCCTGAAGAACCTACCTTTTTAGGGTTCCTTACTATGATTTCCTTATATAAGTCCTTAAAAAGGTAGGTTCTTCAGGGTTAAGGAAAACCCTAAACCCAAAACTCCTAAACAGACTCCGGTCCAAAACTTGCAGCTCTAAACTCCACCGAACACCCAACACCTAAAGATCCCACGCCCTTGACCCAACAGACTAAACAACAACAAACAACATCCTAAATTCTCGGAAACTCCAAACCGTCCCAAACCCTAATTAACCTCTCTAACCTCCCGGCAAAAAGACTGGTCCCGAACAAACATGCGAGGATAGCGAGCCGCTTTTGAAGATTGCGGCCATCTTCCCGTTCTCCTAGTAAGTTGTTGTTTGCTGTCGTTTGTTGTTCTAAGGTGGATTTAGCATTTTTCAGGGTTCAGAGTTCAATTAGGGTTCAGAATTCGGGGCATGCGGGGATTGGGAATAAGCCTTACATTTTTGAGCGTTAGCAAGGGCTAGGAGTAACTAGATACATACATACATACATACATACATACCCTGCAAAATACTGATAAAAAACGGAGCACTCTTATCGGAACCTTCGAAGTGTAAAGCCCTACAACACGCTGAAAATTTGAACAAGCAACTTACAAAATCCGCAGACCCTCCGAAAGACGCCCTAAACCCCCAAACCTAAAGAATGGCTGCCCAGGCACAATATGATCTCCCAAAGGTTTCCGGGCCTGAACACGCGTGGGAGGGAGGCTGGGAGGGCCTTTCGGTTTCGGGGGTGTGGGTGGCTTGGTCAGTTTAGGGTTTAGGAACTCTTTGGGATGATAGGGGCAAAGCGTTTAGGGTTTCGGGTTTAGGGGTTTCGGGTTTAGGATTTCGGGCTTTAGGGCTTTAGGGGTTTAGGGCTTTAGGGGTTTAGGGGTTTAGGGTTTAGGGCTTTAGGGGTTTAGGGTTTAGGGCTTTAGGGGTTTAGGGTTTAGGATTTAGGGTAGGACTTTAGATTACAGGATTTCAACATCGGATGTCGCATAGGGTGCAGGATTTCGGCTTCGGGGGCCTGAGATTTTAGGATCTTCCCGGCCTAAAGTTGCAGGCTTATAAGGCACGAACAGGATCCCCGACGACTGAGATAAGATTGTAGGCTCACCTAGAGGCTCCATAGTAGTTCATTTTTGGGATTACCCTATAGGATTCTAAATATGAACCCCAACAAGGAACTACTATGGAGCCCTATCTTAAGGAGATCTTCCGGCCTGGAGTAGAGTGCAGGGCTTCGGGCCTATTGGGTTAGAGGGTTTCTGGGTTTAGGGGTTTAGGGTTTAGGGGTTTAGGGGTTTAGGGTTTAGGGGTTTAGGGGTTTAGTTTAGGGCCACCGAACACTCCAAGGCTGAAGAAACATCTGAGCCCTGAACCCGAAAACCCTGAACCAGAACGCCCTAATCTAGAAGCCTAAATGTCAAAATAAGGGTCCCTTTTTGGGTCCCTATTATAATACGGCACCTATTGTTTAGGGTGCCCAAAAAGGGACCCTAATTTTGACAACCACCCAAATAATTACCAAAATTGTTCCTGAGGGTTCCTTATTTTCTGTATAGTATTCAGGAGCCCGAAGCCCCTATTCTAATTATCAAGGCCCCTACAGTAAAGCCCAACATGTTCAAACCTACCCAAAGGGTCCATCTTTACGCCCACTATGGAATTAGGTCGGCCTACCTTTGCTTAAGGCCTTAATAAGGAAGCCTTACTAAGGAACCCGCCCCTAAATATGTAGGTTTCTTCGGGTCCAGGTAGGGTATAGGGTCCTTTAATCCTGAACCCGATCATATCCTGCAGTCAGGTCGCGAAGTCTGTGGAGTAGATGCAGCTAGATCTATCCAGCAATGGCGCCTGGACCAACTCCAGGGTCAAGCGGGTAGGTATATTACAGTACAGATGTCATAGGAAACCTCAAGGAATAACCTCTTGTGACAGGGTATGGGGGGTGTATTTCAGTGTAATCTGTGGCTGTCGTTGTCTGTGCCCTTTCTTCTTGTACGGCTGGGGGTGCTGGTTGAGTTGTGAGATCTTGGTGGGTAAAGGTTCAAAGTATGTCTGCATGTATGTATGTATGTACGTGTATGTATGTAGGCACATATATATATACACATATATATAGTGTATATATATACAGAGAGAGAGAGAGAAAGAACGAGAGAGAGAGAGAGAGAGAATTGTTAGGGCATTAGGCGGTGTAGGCTTCAGGCTTTAGGATTTAGAGCCATAGGCTTTCAGGATTGCGTTCAGGATTCAGGACTGGGATATGAGCTGAACGAAACACATACATCTGATCTGGATGTATACATGGAAGCACATAACCACTTAAAAACTGGTTGTGAATCATGTCTAGGGTTTAGGGTTTAGTGTTTAGGGCTTAAGGTTTAGTCTTGCTGTTGCTACCCTCCAAACAGATCCGAGAGCTTTCGCTCAACACTTCGAGCCAGGAAGGACCTCATGCTGCGCAGCTTCAGGGTCCACCCTAACACCGTACTGTAGGGGCCTGAATAATTAGAATGGGGTTTCGGGGCCCATTATCCTATAGTTATAATGAGGAACCGCCCAAAATAGTATTGGTAATTATTTAGGCCCCTATATTAAACCCTAAATCCTGAAGACGGATCATAGAGTTGGCAGGAGCGCTTGTGCTTTTGGGGGCTCTGGGTCGACGTTCGGAAGCCAGAAATTACACCCTGGGGTTTACCTAGAGGCTCATACCCTACCCCTTTATTAGGATACTTAGTTTTTGGCTTTAGGATCTGTTATCTTAAAAAGTAGGCGCCCTGAAAAAGGGGTAGGGTATGAGCCTCCAGGTAGGGTTTAAGGGGCTTAGGGAAGGGTCCTAAGTATCTGCATAGCACAAAGCGGGGTTTCCATAACAGGAACTGTTTTCCGTAGGTATATCCTCGATATTGCATGACCCTGAACCCTAAACCCTAAACTTTGAACCCTAAGCCCTAAACCCCAAACCCTGAACCCTTCTGGGCAAGGAGTCTCAAGGTTCAGGGGAGAAGCCCTGCTGCTTTGCAAAGGATGTTCTTGCCTCTTTATCGCGCTTCGGGTTCGGGGTTTCGTGATTGAAGAGCTAGCGTCCATAAGGGGGGTTCTAAGCCTTAACCTAAACCCTAAACCCTCAATAATTAGAATAGGGTTTTGGGATATGTTGTACTATACACGCACTAGGGAGCACTAAAGGGTGTAGCACCTTCGGTTCAGGTGCTTGGACTGTGGCCGTGACTTAAGTTCCAAACCCTACACGTGGTAATTAGATGTAAACCCTAAGCCCGAACCAAGAAATCCTAAACTTTAAACTTTGAACAGCAAAGTCCATACCCCCGGGGCCAAACCCCTCAATGTCTACTTACCCATCCTTCCACCCAAACCCGCGTGCCTGCCGCAACTGAACGCCCATATACTTTGTCCGGCGCTGGCCTGGGTAGAACTTTCTCAACTTCAACAGGGGACCCAAAATCCTAAAACCGTAAACCCTTAGGGAAAAACCCAAACCACGATTGAAACTCTGCCTGAAGAGCTTACTTGAGAAGCTTCCCGAGTTCAGGGATCTTGCGTTTAGGGATCAGATTGCTAGGCCGAAGGGTCTAGTATAGGGGGCTTGATAATCAGAATAGGGTTTTTGGTTTTTTACTATAATTATGATAAGGAGCGCCCCCAAATAGTATAGGTAATTTAGGTAGTTATCTAAGCCTCTATAGTAGTGCTGTCAAGCATCCCCTTAATAATGAGTGTACCAGTTTGGTTTTGGTACGGGAGACTGGAAAAGAACAGTGGCAAAAGGGTACTACTGGGGAACCTAGTCACGCCATGGATGATCGCAGCGAGACAAAGTGCAAGCTATGCAGAACGACAGCTATCCCGCCTTCGGGTGGATTTTGGGATTATATAGGGATTACACCACCCCAAAACGGGTTAAAGGATACCTACTCTACTACTACATATCCATTCCGAAACCCGTGCCATAGCCAGCTTCGTCGCTTCCCGATAGTTTCTTGCGACTCGGGACATCTCGAGACTTGAAGACGTGATGACGACCATGGCTAGCAATACCCCTCTAGACAAGTACAAGGCCAGGGCAAGCATTCATTGATGGTGTTGTCGAGTGCATATGGTCGTGCATGGGGGTGGGGACCTGAGTGGGAGTTGAGGGGTAGCCGGAGGGCTGTAGATTCAGGGTTTGCTGTTTCAATCTCGGCTGTAGGATTTGGGCAGTTTTGGGCTTAGCTAAACTGGGCCTAAACGACATGAAGCACTGGAGACTGGGGATTCAGGACAAATCGGTAAAGCCAACAAAAACGATTTTCCCAAAGTTCCTGGTCAAGCAACAGCGAAGAAACACCAGGAAGACTTGACACAGCCACCTAGGCCATACATGTCGTATGCATCCCATATCGGTTCAGGGCGGAGGGGTGGAGCTTGGCCACTCGACCCTAATTCCCGCACCCTAAACCCTAAAGCCGCCTAAAGCCCTCAACCCCGGCCCCCAGTACCCAGACCGCTCACCCGAGCCACCCGACCGATGTCAAAAATCTCCTGCGAATACGGAAAGCCATGGGTTAGATCCGGGGTAATGTACCTAGGACCTAGGGGCCTTGATAAGTAGAATAGGGGTTTGGGGCTCCTCTGTGATATGATTGTAATAAGGAGCCCTAGAAGGAATAATACTGGTAAAAAATCGGCTTCAATATGAAGCGATGATCTTTCTTCATGACTGTCACGTGATTGCGACTGGTCTTGTCGGTACATTCGGCCTTCCCGGTCGTCCCCTGTTGGTATCGGCGATCTTCTCACCGACACAAGATATGTGAAGGTGGGGGCCCCGTCTTGCAGGGGTCTTTGTGAGGACTCGACGATTTAGGCCTTGTACCAGGGTCCTTTGAGCAGCGAGAACTGCCATGTAGTCATGCATGAGAAACCATAAGCTCTAAATAATATTAAAAGGCCACTGATAAACCCTAGTATACTACATGCGTCATGATTACTGTCACGAAGCCGGCTCCGAAGGCTCGACGAGCCTAAGTTCGGGTTTGGGGAAGCTGCCGTGGCTTGCAAAGCATCAAGCCTACATGCTAAACTCTGCAGCCTCTACCATTAGTTTCATTGTAGTTCCTTTTTTGGTTTACCCAAAAAACAGGATCTTATAAGGTAACCCCCCAAAAGGAACTAGAATGGAGACTCTAAATTCTGAAACACTTAAATTAAGTTACCAGAATAGGGATCTATAGTAACTATAGGAAATACTGTGGGTTCCTTACTATGGTAACCCCTACAGTACCTACACCCTCAAACGTAGGTAAAAACATGGCCCAAAACCCACAAAAGGCCATTATTCTACATACTTTTGGGGTCCAGGAAATTTCTGAAACATCGCCTGGCCCTACGCAGGTCGGACTTGCTTTTCGCACGCGTTTATCGATGCTCGAGCATAAATGCCTCAACCCGCAAACCCTGTAATAGAGGGGCCTTAAGAAATAGAATAGAGCTCCTTTAAAGGGATCCTTTAAAAGGGCTACTTTTGAGGGGTCTATTATGATTAAGGGTTCAAAAATGTAGGGGCCTTAATAATTAGAACATTTTTTGTTTTCTTTTTTGGGGGGTGGTCCTTACGATAGATAAAGTATAAGATATCCCCCCAGACCCCATTCTACTTATTCTGGCGCCTATATTACCCTAAACCGCTGAGGGGGTCTACGTCGGTCTTCAATGACAGCTTGGGATCACATTGCTACCCTGCATCGGAACATGACACACAAAGCTCTGCAAGCACCACCGAGAACCCACTCTCCACCTGCCCCCGACAAGCTCGTTTGTTTGTGGTAATGTATCGGCACAGCCTGGAAGTTCTCCGAATACTGCTCCTTCTCCATAGGCCGTAACCACCCTGGCATGGAGTCGCTTGAGCCTCTCAACTTTCGTCTCGTCTCTTCTCCCTCCCTCCCTCCCTCGCTCGCTCGCTCGCTCTCGCTCGCTCTCGCTCTCTCTCTCTCTCTCTCATGCATACATAGATACATCAACTTACATGTGCACATTCACCTGCATTCCACATGCCTACGAATTAGTGCCCGTACCCCCTCGGATGTTGAAAGCGAAGTTGACTGCAAAGGACTGTGCGAAGTCCTGTAGATCCTATACCCTCGACCCAACCCTCCAACCCCACACCCTTATTATTCAAGCCCAAACCCTAAACCCCGCGTCCTTGCTGAATCCAGAAATCCCAAACCTTCTGTCATGTCTTTTGCGCTTTTCGCGGATCGTGTCTCGCCTCAACCACACAGAACATGATGATCAGCAAGAAGGAGAGAGCGAGAGAGACAGAGAGAGGGAGAGAGTGGAAGAGGTAATGTGTGAGAGACAGGCAGAGCGAGAGAGGGAGGTATGAAAACGTTCAGGGTTTAGCGATGACGCAGTTCTGAGCCCATGAGATTAGGAGGGATTGAATATTTCTGGTGAAAAGACTCGGCAGTGTGTCAGCGTCGATGCAGCATCTCCGACCCCTCAACACAGGTCGGATGGCCATAGCTGGAGCCAGTGGTTGTGGAATAAGTGAGCCTGCAAGACTTCAAGGCTTTCCTAAACCCTGAAACCTAAGCAAACGATAAGCCCTAAACCCGAAACACTAAACAAAAGCAAAACCTTAAACCCTAAACCCTGCACCCTCAAGAAAAGCTAAACCCTAAGCCCCCAATTATCGCCCCTTGCAGGCTGACAGCCAAGAGCAAGGGTTAAGGATTTGAGGGGCGAATTTCTGGATGTAAGGGTTTCGGGCTTAAGTTAGAAGGTTTAGGGAGTCATGGTCTGTTGTCAAGACTCCTAGTCCTAGAAGCACTTGCAGGTGAACGTATCTGGTAAAAGACACCTTGCCCTGATCAACTGATGGAAAGAGCTTTCCAGTGGTCCACAACTTGCCATCCTCGGTAGCAACAACCCATCCGCATGACATATCAACGGAAGGACACTTCACGTATGCAGATGCTGTCCTTAACTCCCACGTTTCACGCTTCCAGCTGCGGCTGATCACCTGAACCTTCCTGTCATATGGAAGAGACTCCTGACTCCTGAATCGGAATCTTAAGCCTGCGCCTAGCTGCGTTCTTGAGCTCATGCGCAGCTAGCATTGCTACCAGCGGCCAATCCGACTTGACCGAACCAGCCTCTTCACCTACCTTTGGCTAGTAGGGAATGGAAGAATGGTAGTAATAGTAGTTATAATTGTACCCCATTCCTCCATTCCCTACTAACCAAAGTAGTTCCTTTTGGGGATTACCTTATAGAATTCTAAATATATGAGCCCCCAAAAAAGGAACTAGACTCCCGGCCTTGCCCTTCATCTTAAGTGGAGCGGCCGGCGGCGGGCGGATGGCTGCAGGAGAGCCGGGGGGAGCGGCCGTGGGACCGGGACCGCCGCTGGTTGCCGCATAGCGGCTGTCCAAGCTCGGCAGAGCCTTCCCTAAAAACTGGGACACCCACCTCCGTTAAGGTCTCCGGTAGCAGGACATCGGTGAGAACAGCTCCATGTCCTTCTTGTATCTTCGCATGCTAAACACTGAATCCCAAGTGCCCGGGTACTGCTCATTTCACGGTTTTGGGGCAAACCCTCAACCCGAAACCGTAAGACCCTTAAGGAATCGCCCTGTCCGAAAGAACAACAGAACCCTGTGCGGAAGGACACACCGCCTGTGCAGTTTGGTACCCACTAAGCCTGCCCGAAATCCCAAACCCCATCAGGTTTTTTGCAGGTGCCTTTTGATAGAGCCCTTATTCTGGCCCGTAGTAGTGGTGGATATTTAAGTTACAATAGAGGGTAGTTGCGGGGTGTAGGCAGACCCCCGAAGTCACCCGGTCTTCACTCAGCTGCAGGGCTTTATTCTCCCAAGGGGTCCAAAGTACCTATATAGTAGAATGTAGGGTTTCCATATTAGGAATTACTATTATGATTTGGGGAAGTATCCCCCATAACAGTACCTAGGACCCTTTGGGCCCGAGACTCTGGAGCCCGAACCTGAGCCCTGAACGTCAAACCCCCCAAACCCTTGTAGAAAGCCTGGGTAGCACCCCCAAATAATCCCCTACTTGGAGGCTCATGGGTAGTTATAAGGGTTCCTTTAAGGGTCCCTTTGAAGGGTTCTATAGGGGTTCTCTAAGCGTATAGGGTTTAGGGCCTACTTGGAGGCTCATGGGTAGTTGTAGGTAGGGTTATAAGTAGGGTAACTATACTTATAACCCATATTAGGGGACTTCTAACCCCACTTATAACTACCCATGAACCTCCAAGTATAATGACTTTTTCATGGAACCCCTACAGAACTCTTTACAGAACCTCAGAGCACCCCCTATTTAATTCTGCTGAACCCGTAAAAGACCTCCTTCACCAACACAAGAGAACCCCTATAGAACCCTACAAACCCTCTTAGAATCCCCATAGAAACACTTACGACTCCTTTAATGCACCTTCTTCAAACCCTGAAGGAAGCACTTGGCCTCATGAGATCTTCCTTACCCTGAGCCGCCACCTGAGATGCCGCGGCGCTGTGTCTGCAGCTCTGTGACAGAAAATGATAAGCAACATGGTAACAATACTGATAGCCATAGCCATGATTCCAATAACGATGATTGTAAAAAACAGTAACATTCATGTTAGTAATAGTAATAACAAGACGAAGAACAATATTAGTGATGAAAATATGGAGATGATGATCATGACGATGATAGCAACATCGAAATACAAATAACATCGCCTGATGACGAAACGGGTATAACCTTTCAGCCAGTAGCAACAATTACCGTAACAAACACAGATTGAAAACGGACCAACGATGGTAGCAACCAGTATTATATTAATACTAGCGGGTGTTTTGTAAGGCATAGTACCGGGTGCACAAAATGGACTTAATTTAGAAGGGTTGCTGCTAGGGCTGCCATAAGGGCTACTGCAGGGATTAGTACGACAAATTCGGCTGGAAAGTTACTTTTTCGGGCTGAGGATTTCGAGTTGAATCTACAACAAGCACCTGATTAAATGAGCGTTTCGGTTCTTGTATCAACCATTGACTAGCACGCCAAGCGCAGATGCATGACCCGGTGATCTTCTGCTGATGCGCTAGGGCTAAACCCTCATATCCACGTGAACCATAGAAACCTAGATCGTAGGCAGTCGAGCTGCACATGCCCAAACTCAACAATTGTCATTAGATTCGCAACCCGAAGCAACATATTTCTGAACCCTAACCCCTAAACCCTGAAAGTATTTCGGAAACCTGAACCCTGCAGGCTTGTCTTCGTTCCTGCAGAGGCGGCTACTTCAAGGGTCTCCATAGTCGCACTAGGAGTTTGGCGGGGCTGTATACCCCCCCCCCCCAAACACACACATATCTATGTGTGTATATATATATATATAGGAACCAAGAGGGTTTCCGTTTGTTGCGGCATTTTGCTTTAGGAGCTGAAGATAGAGGAAGCCTAACATGTCCAGGAGATCTTCTTAATTTCGATCATCCGCATGTTCAAGAGCAAACCCCAAAGTAGAAATCGTAAACCCCTAATAAACAAAGCCTTGTCACAGTTCTTTGACGCAAAAAAACAAATCGAGGAATAGAGTGCCCGGCCTAGACAGTAAGCTCCTTGCCGTAAGGAACCTAAGCCCATACCTGAATCCCTCGGCCTTGTACCTTCACCTTCAGCGTCCAAGTAGTCCTTGTTTATGGCTGTTGGTACCCAATGCCGCCCCAAAGTCCTGCAACAATATGCTTCCTTGGGCATCCCGACAGCGCTCGGCGAGGCGAAAACGCCCTGATCGGGCATGCGCGGCATCCCTGAAGGGAGGAAGTCTTCATCTGAGGCCCAAAGAAACCTACCTTTTGGGGTTCTTTGCTATGGTTTCCTTTTATAGAGGTCCTTAAAATGGCAGGCGTTTAAAAGTTTAGGGTGTTAGGGAGGGCTTGTAGGGTCCAGTAGGATGTGCGGGTTTAGGTGTTAAGGATTTAGGTTTCAGGGCAATGATGCTTCAAGGGTAGGCCCTGCTTTCCTGAAATTTGGACTAGGCGACCGTACCTAAGGAACGCAAGATTCGGGGCCAGGGCTCTATATCCCGAAGAGGAGGGAGGGCTAGTGCTCCCTTGATACACCCCTCTCCAGGGACTCCAGGGGATGCTTCAGAACATGCTCGGGTTTTCTAGTAGCAGTAGCAGTAGCAGCAGCAGTAGCAGTAGCAGTAGCAGTAGCAGTAGCAGTAGCGGTAGCAGTAGCAGTAGCAGTAGCAGTAGTGGTAGCAGGAGCAGGAGCAGGAGCAGGAGCAGGAGAAGTAGCAGTAGTAGCACTAGCTGTAGCAGTAGCAGCAGCAGCAGCAGCAGTAGTAGTAGTAGCAGTAGCAGTAGTGGTAGTAGTAGTAGTAGTAGCAGTAGAAGTAGGAGTAGGAGTAGGAGTAAGAGTAGGAGTAGAAGTAGTAGAAGTGGTAGAAGTAGTAGAAGTAGTAGAAGTAGTAGAAGTAGTAGAAGTAGTAGAAGCAGTAGAAGTAGTAGAAGTAGTAGAAGTAGTAGAAGTAGTAGAAGCAGAAGTAGTAGTAGTAGTAGCAGCAGCAGTAGTGGTAGTGGTCGTGGCAGTGGCAGTGGTCGTGGTCGCGGTCGTGGTAGCGGTGGACGTAGTAGTAGCAGTAGTAGTGGTAGTAGTAGTAGTAGCAGTAGTAGTAATACTAGTACTAGTACTACTTGTGGTAATAGTGATAGTACTAGTACTGGTACTAGTTACTAGTAGTGTTAGTAGTAGTAGTAGTAGTAGTAGTCGTAGTAGTACCAGCAGCAGCAGGAAGAGGAGGAGTAGTGGTAGTACTAGTAATCGCAGAAATACCCTTCAGTGTTGGGTGATGATACCCGAACAATCCCCCATCTCCCTCCCCTGCCAAAAACGTATAAAACAAAACTTACAGAACTGTTAAAACACCCTATTGTTTCAGCCTGCGCCAGCAGCCGGAGGAAACCCCAGCAGCTCCACAAAGAAGTCTTCCGATCTCCGGTATGAGCTTCCCCTAAACCATAGTAAGCTTAAAGATCCTTCATCACGTGGCTATCTCATGAAAACGGACAGTGACGTACTGAACTCTATATGTACAATTTTGTACCATGCATTCCCACAGAGCTCCCAACAGGATGAATACAACTTGTCGAAGACATGTACAAGTCCAGAACAGCAGCCAGCAAGAAGACCCCGGTTTAGGGTTTGGGACCCTAAACCCTAAACCTGCCGGTCATGCATTTGGGTGTTCAGTGGTTAGAGTTTAGGTTTAGGGTGCAACGAATTGGGTGCCAAGATCTGAACCTTACCAATCATGCAACTGGCCCGACTACGAAATCTTAAGGCATCACACCACAACCTGAAACCGCACCCTGACTTCGACTACATCGAGATAGGAGCAAACAATCTACATCTTGCGCGCAGTCCTGTTCAGGTGCTTACTGTCCAAACTAATTGCCACCGTATTTCCGTCCAAACAGAAGTACCATGTGGGAGTTTCCGAAAATAGGGGGCCCTAATATAGTACCCTAAATAGTATAGGATCCTTATTATACGGAGCCCCAAAATAAGGTACCCCCTAATTTTCGGAAACTCCCATGTGGAACCCAACAACCTTCATCCGCCGACCCGCCCACCTATCTTTGCTTCGGATACAGCGAGACACAATTTCCATTTTTCATGCCGCTATGGCAGGGCTTGTAACCAACACACACACACACACGCACTCCCTCCGTCCCACGCGAAGAGTCTCACGCATGCACTCAAAGGCAGGTTTTACATCGTAAGATCTCAAGCGACTCCTCTGCAACTGCAAGGTGACAAACAGCACCTTGCAGGAGAGTTGACGTGGCTCATGTCCCGTGCTGCCGTCTTTCGTTAGCCTGACGATGGGGGCATCTTCAGCCAGCTCTTCTGGCTGAGAAACCCTAGGGCACCCGTTACCTGCATAGTAGTGGTTAACTACTCGGTTAGGGTTCAGAGTTTAGGGTTTAGGGCTTAGGGTATAGTATATTATGGTTTGTAAGCTACTGTGTAGGTAGCTGGAGCCCCAAGGAAAGATGCTAGTTTACAGAAACTGCTCGGCAAGGACCATATCCCAACTCGTTGGCAGTCCCGAGAACGCCTCAAGATATTCCGGTTGAGCTTTCAAGGATATACCGATTCGCATCAGGCTATTGAGTTTGCTGCCCCTAACAAGCGATCCCCCTCACCACCCCTAAATATATTCCAAGGGATTCCAGAAAACCGCCTTGGACATAACGGAAAAACCCTAAACCCTAAAACCCTAAACCCCTAAACTTTCCTAAACCCCTAAACCCTAAACCCTAAACCCCTAAACCCCTAAACCCTAAACTGCCCCCCAAACTCCTCAACTGCACCAAAGCCCAAACCCTGGTGCAGCAAAGCAGCCCTCAAGAAAGGATTCCCTGCATCGAGGGTTTAGGGGTAAGGGGTGCAGGATGGTTTAGGGCTCAGGGTTTAGGCTTAGGTGTGTAGAGGTTTAGGGCTTAGGCCAGAAATGTTTAGCAGAACACCTGAGAGGCCTGAAGCCTAATTGAATTGTATCCTAGATTGGAACCGAAGCCACAGACGGCACAAGAGATAGCAAAGGCAGCCTCCCTGCTTCAGAGAAACGGATCTCAAGACACTTTCTGTCCTCATTCTTTACCAGCTTCCTAGATACCAGAAGGAGCAGGGGACACCGAAACACTTGAGCCTGCATCCATGGGCCCGTTTCAATCATATAGCGGCCTTAATAATTAGAATAGGGTTTGGGGGTACATCATACGATACTTATAAAACCTAAACCGCAAAACTCTAAACCTCTAAACCCTAACCCTATTTTAGGCCCCTCCATTACGTGCAATATTACCAGCTCCGAACCCCTAAGGCTCCAGAACATCTCACTGCTTCGAATTCACTCACTTCAGGTGGCACATGCAGCCTGCAGGGAACAGGCTCGTAAAGATTCGGCTGCAAAATCGTGCTGCACAAACCGTGAGTTCGGAAGTTAGGGAACGAAAAAAGACGATCATAAACACATACGCGGAGGAATACATGAATAAAGAAACGAACAAGTGCATAACTTGCTCGGCATATATCATGTATGGTGGAAGCCCAATTGTTGGACATGCTACTACATGGACTTATGGCTAGGGACTCAAGTTTTTCACGTCGAACCAACGGCCGTGAGCTCTTTACCATTTAGGGTTTAGGGCTTTAGGGGTTTAGGGTAGATTCCCGGAAATGACTTGCAACCCGCAGCTCTTGAAGTCATACTGTCACACACCCTTGCACCGCAAATCCTTCTCACTTATATACCTTATGCCTCAAACCCTGAAGCCTAGAGACCCTAAGTCCCTAAGTCCTAAAGGCATAGAAACCCCAAATCTCAAAACCGAAGCCTTCTTGGAGGGTCCGGGGACTTAGTAAGTCAATCATTAAGGCCCCTATATTATCCCTGCTATCCCGCCTCGTTTCTCGCATGCATCACAGCAGCTCGGACGGAGGACAGCACTTGCTCCATTCGGGAGTCTGTGGCCTTTGCAGGATTGCGGTTTGATGGGGCTTTGGGGTTTACATATGGGTTTAGGGTTCCTTTAAAGGGTTTAGGGATGTTTAGGGGTTTAGGGTTTCTTGAAAGGGTACTATAAGGTTTCCTTTAACGGATCTATTGCGTTTAGGGTTAAGGGTTGGGGCCTCCAATGGGGTTCAGGGGTCTATAAGAGCTGTAGAAGCTTCAAGTGTGTTTTTGCTCAGGCGGCTCCGAAGTTAGCGGGGTTTAGGCTTTAGGAATTAGGACAGCCGTGTGTTGCCCCACAACACAAGCGAATGCCGGGATTCCAAGACGTCCCCCATGCTCAAGGTGCACCCAGGCTTCAGTCAGAAGAGAGTGTATGTTGTACTGCAGGTCAGGGCATGTCGAGAAATCCTGAGCGGTACGATAGTCACAAAACGTACCTCAGGAAGGTGTGGAGGTGTGGGCACTTTCGCAGCCCAGAAACCTTGATTACGACGCCATGTGAAGTATCACCCCCGAAACCGTAGGCGACTGGACTGGAGCCACAGGTAACTCCCACATCCGCAAATCCCTCAATCCGAAAACCAGACCGTAGCTGTCCGGGCCTGCAGCTGGTTTTGCAGCTCCTCCTCCAGCTCGTGAACACGCCTTTTGCAAGGACTGCCTAAACCCAAACACTAAACCCTAAAACCCTAAACCCGTTGCAGATCCTAATCCCTAAACTAAGCCCTGGTTTTTTGTCTTCTGAGGGTCCATGTATCCACACAGTCTATATTAGTATCTTGGCCCGAAAGTACCTGACAGAGCTTACGCTCTGTCTTTCGAATAATTGGCAAACAACTCCTTTTATAGTTCACCCGATGGTACCCTTCAAATGTGGATTGTATTGGATTTTGGGACAAAAGCCCACTGCTTCAGACATCAAAGTCGTCAACCCAAACTTAAAGCAACAAGACCTACACCTCGAACGTTGACGCCCTAAATTCTAAAGCAATCTCCTTTACAGAAGCCTCGTAAGACCGTAGCTGAAGCCATGGAGCCCTGCTGGAATCTATAGAACCTTTACAAACACTTTCTAAGCCCTCGTAGCATTGTAGTTAGAACCACAACCCTTCTCAACCTTGAAGAACCCGTATACAGCACTGTCAGAAACCCTCTAAACCGTCAACCCAGTACGCTTCTGGAGCCTGTGCAGCTCAAGGCTTTGTGTCGACTTCCGCCGCAACTCCACTTCAAGCGATCGCCTGACAACGACTTTTCGGGCTTCTCAGGCTTCGTAAAGGGGCTCTCCTGTAGAGGGGCTTGTGGGGCTGTAGGGGGATGTTGTCAGGTCTAAGAAAACGGTAAAGATGGCCTCCTAGAATTTTGTGAAGGCGTTTGGACAGGGTTTCAAAGGGGTCGTGTTGGGTCTGGGGTTCAGAGCTTTGAGGAGTTCTGACTCCAAGGGAGTGCGCGCTTCATGTGACAAAGATGGAAAGCACAGGCTCATCACGGAACGTCCTAAACCTGAGGGTTACATTGGGTACTGCCCGTAGTACTGCCCCGATACAGTAACAGCCTATGGCTGCGATTAAGTTCCTAACAAAAAAATCTATTATATTGTACATCTTATACATATTATTCCACGACTGTTACTGATTGGGGCCAGTAGCCAACGGGTTACAGGGATTTACGGTCTGGTTGTGAGGCCTTAACTGCAGGATCCTCAAGGGCCTATCGTCTCCGCAAAGTCCCAAAACCCTCATAAGATTGAAAGGGTTTAGGTTTCAGGGTTTAGGTTTAGGGTTTAGGGTTTAGGTTTCAGGGTTTAGGTTTAGGGTTTAGGGTTTAGGTTTCAGGGTTTAGGTTTTCCCAAATCCAAAGTCCCAAATCCTTTAGGGTTTAGGGTTTAGGTTTCAGGGTTTAGGTTTAGGGTTTAGGTTTCAGGGTTTAGGTTTAGGGTTTAGGGTTTAGGTTTCAGGGTTTAGGGTTAGGCCTTAGAACTCAAGCAAGCCGGAGCCCTTAAGCCCAGAAACCGAAACCCCACACTCCGGCTAGAGACTCCGCGAAACGGTAGGCCTACCTTTGGTTAGTAGGGAATGGAAGAATGGTAGTAATAGGGGATATTTAGGGTTCCTTTAAAGGGGTCTATAGGGTTCATGAAAAGTGATCTATAGGAAGAATGGTAGTAATAGTAGTTATAATTGTACCCCATTCCTCTATTCCCTACTAACCAAAGGTAAGTAGGTGCAGGAACCGTCCATGGTGTTCACTTGAACTACCAAACCCTGTTTTGTGTACTGTAGTTTCTTACGAGAAACCCTGATGTGGAATTTAGAGGGGTCCTACGATCAAGTAGGCTTTGGTAGGTTTAGGTTGTCCTTTTTTGGCAGACTCGTTGATTCAGGGACACTACCTACGAGCTTTCGCAGAAGCGCTACAGTATCTCTCCACAGAAGCGCCACGAAGAGCGTTGGAGCCGGGTGAAGACTCACTTCAAAAAGTCACGGCAGAAATTATAGGGTTGTGCAGAGTTCCGAAGGGACTCGCAATCATAATCCGTGAATACTGGTATCCCTGGGTGGCGGACCAAGTCTCCGACATTGGCGCCGTCATGCCTGTCGCTGGGACAGCCTGAAGGAAGGCACTTCCCCCGAAGGAGGGCTCTTTGTGTTTTAGGGTGGTTTGAGGGTGGGGTGCAATTATGGCTAGCAAGGGCTGTCGAAGACATTCACACAGGTTTGCAGGTGGTTTATACAGATTTGCCTAGATCTCAACTTGTGTGCACGAGCGGGTGGTATCAACTGTGTCGATTTTGTTTCCGGCTTTTGGAGGGTTTGGAGGGTTAAGGCGTTTGAGGTTTGGGTCTAAGATGGTCTACAGTAGGGCTCAGAGCGATGGTTTGCCAGGCTTTCGGGCTCCTCCCGATAGCTTAATTTTAAGTACACTGAGCCCATCTTCACCCAAAGCCCTGAACCGCTTCTTCGAAGAAGGAGCAGAGGTCGGAGATTGAGGATGGGCCTGCAAACCTCACATCTCGGAACCTGCAGCCCTTTTAATACGGCACGAAGAAGGAACTAAAGCAAAGAGTGGCAGCTTCATACAAGTTTCAGGGTTTAGGGCCTAGGGTGATGCTAGTCTCTCATCGCAGCACGCCCTTGTGAAGGATTGAGCCTGATCAAGATCAAACCAGAAATCTTGAAGAAACCGCTGAACCCCTAATTACTCGAGAAACATCAAATCACCCTACAGCTCTACCTAGACCCCGCAAAGTAGATAAAATCATAACCCAATACCTACAAAAGGCCATTATTCTACATACTTCCGGGCCAATGTAATGTCTAACATGGTAGAACATGATCTTACTAAACCTTGAGCCTTGTACCCTCATACCTTGAAATCCCGAAGCCTGAACCATGGCAGACTGAAGCCCTACTGCACTGAACACCCCCCAAAAAAAATTATCAAAGAGCCAGATATACCCTTAGGAACGGTTTAGGGTTTAGGGTTTAGGACCCTAAACCCTAAACCCTGAAGCAGTATTCCTCAGCTCAGAATGGGAAGGCCGCGATGTCGACGAGATCTTCTGTAAGTAAACCGTAGTGGGCTCTCTGGCCGTGAGGGTCCAAGTACTCCTTATTATAGGACCTTGGGGCCTTTTTGGGGCACCATAAACCCTAAACCCGAAAGCCCTACACCCTAAACCCTAAACCCCTAAACCCTAAACCCTAAACCCCAAACCCACCCCTAGGGTGGGTTGTCCCTCAGGTCCTGCCTCACCGCGCCGGTCCTCCGGCCGAAAGGCGCAAAACCGTAAGGTCGTGTAACTCGTAACTAAGGGGTTTAGGGGTTTAGGGTGGGGATTTAGGGCTTTAGGGTTTAGGGTTTGGGGTTTATAGGGTTTAGGGTTTATGGGGTTCAGGGGTTTAGGGTTTAGGGCTCAAGGTTATAAGAATAAACTATACTATAATAGAGACCTAGTAACCACAAAAAGAACCCTGAGCCTTAAGCGCTAAACCCTAAAGAACCTACCTTTTTAAGGGTTCCCTAATATGACTTCTTTAGAAAAGTGCTCAAAAAGGTAGGTTATTTGGGGTTGAGGCAAGCCTTAAGCCCTAAATCCTAAACCCTAAAGCCCTAAACCCCTTTCAAGATCCCTTAACTGAGCTCCCAGAAACTCTAGTCTCAGCAGTACTAGGTGTCGATTCAGCAGTCCCCATCATCATGTATACTTAGGGCTCTATGTTAAACACTAAAAAAAGTTAATCCAAATCGCTACCTGGTGTATGCCTTGGGGTCGAGGTGGGACCTTAAAATCTCCGACTTCTTAGGGCTTTGAAATTTTAAAAATCCCAATCCCAAAGTAGAGCCCTGGCAAAGAAGGGGGTTGCATATCCTAGGCTCCTAGAGTCCTATACCTTATACTCGAAAGTTCAAGAGGAAACCTGAAAGCATGCTCCCTGCACTTAAGCATGACCCGTGTCTCTCTGCAACCCTGTAGCCGAATCCACTACCTCTTGGGACCAGTACCTACTCTTTAGGGCTTGGAGTTTAATTTTCAGGATTCAAGGTTTGGGGTTTAGGGCCCGTGCCACTCCATATTCGAAAATGGGGCGTAGGGTTTCATGACGTTACGACCCACCCCGCCAGAAAAGTGGTTCAGGAAAGTTTCTGGCAAAGACCAGCCATGGATTAAGGCTCTCTTCTTCCCCTCGTTCCTCCACATCTTTCTACTGCGCGAGATGTGGATTAAGGCTGTGTCTCATGTTCCTAGACCCGTTGCGTCTGAACCCTGCGCTCCTGCTTCTTGAGATCATGCAGCCGCGCGACCTGGACACGGTGGCTTTCAGTATGACTTGAAGCCAGACGTCCTGCCCTACCCTGAAGTCCAGTACCTGTTTTGGAAAGGTGACCAACAGGTAGTGATCGTACGATTACTTTACCGTGGTTTATTAAGCCCTAGGGATTCGGTTGTCCAAATAGTACGTTACTGGGGGTACATAATATAGGGTTAGTAACCTGCTGTTTAGGGATAACTGGAGCCCTAGAGAACGTCTAGCTTGGGGAATCTTCAGCCAAAATAACGTTCGGGGCGTCCAGAGTAGGCTCCGGCGTTTCTGCTGTTGGGGATTTTTGGGATTTTCGATGTTTTTTTGGGTTTATTCATAAGGCCCTAAACCCTACACCCTAAAACCCTAAACCCTAAAACCCTAAACCAAAAAACCCTAGAACCCGCAACCCTAAAACCTATAGTTTTTGTAGAAGACTGGGCTCCTGTGGCCATTTCAGAGGTGTTGGGATACAGATTCATCTGTGGTTCGGGGTCTCCTCCTGTCACTACAAACAGTCCTGAGGGCGACACTGCCTTCCGGATATCAGCACAGAGGGCCGCTGCCTTCGGCGTCGAACAGAGGCATGCGTAGAAGTGGTAGCCACAGCCTGATAGCCATTCAGTCAGCGACGAAACATGCCAAACCCTAAACCTGAAAGGACTGCCAAACCTCCTAATATAGGGGCCTTAATAATTAGAATAGGGTTTTGGGGCCCGATATACTATAGTTATAATAAGGAACACCCAAAAATAGTATTAGCAATTGTCTAGGCCCCTATACTATATCCTTATACTAGCCCTTACAGCAATCCTTATAAACCCCTTTGAAAGGAACCCTTTAAAGGAACCCTATACCTCGCCTCCGGTGACGAGTTGAGGTAGGTCGTAGCATTCGCATCATCTTTCAGAATCCGCCTGCCTCGGCATGTGAGCTGCCTCTCCCAAAGGGGGTTTAGGGTTTATAGGGTTTAGGGTTTCATGGGAAATATCTGCCCGAACCATTCTGACCCTTTGGTTCTTGCTGATGCGGACATACGTATGGCGTTTCTGTTGGAGGGGGGGAACCCGACACTCTACACCCTATGCCCTACTATGCCCCACTATGCCCTACGATGCCCTACTAGTCCCTAGCCCGCACTTTTTTCAACCCTGAACCCCTGAGGATCACGGTATGGGCCTCGGGAGTGTGGATCTTCTCCCGTGTTCATGATTTTAAGATCTCAAGGATACTCGAGTGTTCTTGATTTGCACCAGAGCAAATAAACTGCGACATGCCTGCAGCCTGCATGAGTAAATCGCAACCTGTCACCTTCCATGCGAATTCGGTTTTATCCTGCATGCTGCCATCTGCATGGGTCCTGAGCTTTTTGGCCACCCATCAATCGACGACCTCTTACCTCAAATACCAGCTGAGGTTCTGGTGCAATATAGGTAAGGAGACGGTCATGCCCCTACTGCGAATGCCACTACTCACTACTATGTCAACCCTACTCTTGGCCCGTCTGAGATGGCAGCATTGGCCGACAGGTTGTTGGCGGAAGAAGGCATATCCTGCCAGGACGACAACTATGGCTTTCCCCCAAACCCTGAACCCCTAAACCCTAAAAAACTCTAAACCCAAATCCCTAAACCCTAAACGAGGTTCCACTGGTTCCACTGTGTTTTGCGCGGCGTACAGGCACGCAAGCCAAAGGCTGCGTTGAACTACCTACTCCTTAGTTACCCTAGGGCTCCAGTTACCTTTAAGGGTTCCTATATGTTACATAAATAGTAGGTTGCTAACCCTATACCTATATTATCTACCCCAGTAACCTACTATTTAGGTAACCAGAGCCCTAAGGTAACCATGCAGAAACGGCCGTCCTGATGACTTCTGAAGTAACTGATTGGGAAGCAGCTGGATCGCGTATTGACTGGGTGTTTAGGAAGGGAATGCAAACTTGATGTCAGCTAAGGAATTCCGAGCATATCGAGAATCGATAAACGCATACGGGTCCTGCCCCAGGCCCATGCGAAAACATTCTGAGAAGAGGTGTCCAAGCACTTCAATAACGCCTGATTGGAAACCCTCATCCCGAATCTCATGCAATGTTGTCTTCGGCCTTGAGGGCGGTTCTGCATCGACTCGCCATTTGAGTGAGGAATACCAGTCTTGCGTGAATCATCCCAACATCGAATAATCGTTAAACCCTAAACCCTGCACCCTAAACCGATAAGGCCTCCTACTGCTTGACCCGGAAAGGCAGAATCAGGAGGCGCCTCCTTGGATGACGAAGGCTCCGAACGGGCCAGAGCCGTTTCCAGCCTTGGAGAGTGGCTGCACTTTCCCTCACGCTAAGGGCTCTCTAAAGGGTTCCTGAAAGGGATTCGCTTAAAGCTCCTTTATATAAGGGATCCGTTTAGGGCTCCAGCTACCTAAATAGTAGGTTTATGTACCGAGGTTTGGAAATGATGGCCTGCTCTAAACCCTAAACTTCACTAGGACAGGACCCCCCCAATGAGTGCGTTGCAATAGAGCCCTTATGGTCCTGAATAGCAAGTATTCACGGTATAATAGGGGGTAGTTGGCGGGGCCTAGGTAGGGTTTGGGGTGTCGGGGGCCGAACGGCAGTGACGTGGGTACGTCAAGGTTACAGAAGCAGGGCTTCCAGTTTAGAACTCCAGTGGTTCTGCTGGTGATAACAGACTCGCAGTATTTGTCGAAGACGCTAAGGACGAGCACAGCACTACAGCTCCCCATTTGCTACTGGACTCTAGTCTAGCCAGTCTACGATACAGCTCCCTAAATCCTAAACTTAAACCCTGAGCGGCATGCACGAAGCCTGAACGCCTGGGCCCTGTCTAGACCCCGGGTCCGAAAAACAGCTTACTTAGGATGCTACCCTTAGAACCATAATATAGAGGCCTTAATGATTCAAACAGGGTTTTGGGGGCCATTGTACTATCGTTATAGTAAGGAAATAGGACAGGTAATTATCGAGGCCCCTTTATTAATACAAGTGGTATTTGTACTGGCGCTTTGGAGTTTTAGTATACTAAAGTATGATTCCGAGGAACACTAAAGACGAAAAGAAACCAACCAAAGAATCTTCACGATACAACTAAGGCAGGGTCTGAACCCTGCAAAACCTTCTTTGTCTAGGGCCGCTTGTTCTATGATTTCCGTGCATGAGCCCATAGAAAAAGATTTCCAGTTCGGTGTTCAGGTAAGGTCTGGGGTTACTAACCATTAACTCTGAACCCTTGGTACTAAAGTGGTACCAGCTAGTCTATTTCGCCTCCTCGCCCCCCACAACCCTCAAATCCTGACGTGTGAAACCAGGCCCTAAATAATTCAGGGTTCAGAGTATTGAATCTAAATTTTGGGTTTTAGGGGTTGGGGTTTAGGGTTTTCCAGAACATCCAACTCCACTCACAATTGAACACAAAGAACTGGAGCATACTTGAGCCCAGGACCTGCAGATATCCAATTCAACAACACTCAACCCCTGAACGCTGCACACGACAACTCTTCGCGACATAGGTCGTAAAGCCACTCAACCCCATCAGCCCTAGATCCTAAGCATTGCGACTCTACATAAACTCTGACACCCCAAACCGCCTCACGCCCTCACAACAAACAAACACAAAGTCTCAAATCGTGATCCGTAGACGGAAAGAATTACGAACCTCTCGTATAGCTTTTAAATCACTAAAAGCCGAAACGACTTCCAGTCAAGATCCTACAGCCCCTAAACTCTCTTAGTTGCCACAGGCTCTATCTCTATCTAAACAAATCCGCCTGGACGAATCTCCTCTGACAACAGCACTCTCAAAGCTGAACCTGTGATCCCGCACCCGACACAGCTGCTTGCAGGCTGTGATGTCGACGGCCGGCATCCTCAAGTTCGTGGCTCAGGTTGCATAGGGGGGGGGGAGGTGGTTGTTGCATTTTGCAACGAAGAACTTACGGGCTGTGGGGGGCTCTATGCTTCAGTGGCTTAATTAGGGTGTTGATGCGAACAACATCCAAAATGAAGCGTTGACAGCTTCAACGGTCTGTCAGGCGATGGTGTTGAAGAACCTGGGACTACTCAGCTCACGACGACGGTCGAACATTAAGTACGTGACATGGGCTTATGAAGACCCTTTCGGTTCTTCTTTAACTCAAAATCCCGGATGCTCTAAAGTAAACCCTATATACCCTAAACCTGAAACCCTAAACCCTAAACCTTTTCAGGCCTGAACCCCAAGCCCTAAACCCTTAAACCTTAAACCCGAAAACCCTACAGCCCTTAAATCATACTAGGGATCCCTTAATTAAGTGACATTGGAGTCTCCGAGTTCCTCGGACTTTGGCCATGCATGTCCTCCTTGAACAACCAAACCCTACTTTCTGTAGGTTCTTATTGGAATCCCCAGTTAGTATGGAATTATGTAGGACCCGAATGCTTTGGTAGGTTAAGGCTATCATATACTAAATGGAAACACGACGTCAGCCCCCCACTCCTGTGTAAGCTTTCGGGGTTGCAGGCTTGAGGCTTTATGGTTTGATTGGGATCAGGTTGAATGTTGCGGTCCTGCGGTTCGAGTGGTGTGGCAGAATACACGCGTGCATCTACCCACGATTGCAGGGGGCAATCCAGACACCCCACTTCTCGCTCCAAGTGGGCTGGTGCGCGCAAGCCATACAGAAGCCAACGTTGAACGTTGCGGGAGCGTTGCGGGGACAAGATACGTTCATTGGACACAGTTGGAATCTTGAACCCGACGCGCATACTATGTATTATGTGCGAGTTGTTCTGGGGCTCCAGTTACCTAAATAGTAGCCAGTATGTACCCCGGTAACCTACTTTCGGGCCTTCATAATTACGAGGGTTCCTTATTAGAATTATGGTATAATGGGCCCCAAAACCCTATTCTAATTATTAAGGCCCCTATATCATAGTACCCTTGTAGTAGCCCTTATAGACCCCTTTAAAGGAACCCTATTCAAAATACTAAGGCCCCTCTATTCGTATTTAGGTCATGGGAGCCCTAGGGTTCGTCAGCTTCTCCACCAGGGTTTAGGGTTTAGGGTCACCGTGTCTCAGCCCCCGGCACATGGGCATCAGAGCCTGGCACTTCCGAGTGCGTACTGTAAGGGTTCGGTGGGTTTCCACCAGGGCAGTATATGGGCCATATGGGAGTTTCCGGAAATTAGGGGTACCTTATTTTGGGGTCCTTTTTATAAGGATCCTACTACTTAGGGTACTATATTAGGGTCCCCTGTTATAATATACCAAGGGATCAAGGATGTTCTGTTAGGGTACGATATCCTGGCACTTCAGATTGTTGGGGCTGCAATGGTTTCGACATCAAGACGAAGACGCACTTGAAGGCTTAGGGAGGTCTAGGATCAAGAGTTTGATGCGAGTTTACGACCAGAGCTGGCAACTCAGGCTGTAGGTATCCAAGATAGGCTGCCCTCGCGCAGAGCCACTTCTGCACTTTCCTGCGCAGACTCTGTTCGAATTATGAAATAAGAGCAGATCCTTAATTGCGGCGCATTGGGCGCCCAAAATGAAGCCTGAGTAGTATAGGATCATGGAAAAACTGACCCCATTTTTCAGAAGCCTGCACCTGGACCGTGTGCAGGCTTCAGCCTTAGCCTTAGCCTCTAGGGTGTAGTACAGGCGCCTTAACAATTATTTCAGTAGGTTTTTGGGCTTTATATTGCAGTATATGACAAGGAACCCTAAGGAATATGGGTAAGTGCTCAAGCTTCTATACTAGTTTAGCGCAGGTTATAGGTCTCGACTCGCTGCTCCAAATACTCTGACACTCAAAACAGAAAACCCTGCATTCGAGACTAAACTCTAAACCCTTAATCCCTAAACCCCTGAAGCCCCAAACCCGAAACCCCAAACCCGAAACCCTAAACCCCTAAACTCCAACCCTAAACCCCCAACCCCCAAAACCCCAAGCTCTAAACCCCTAAGCCCCAAACCCTTAAACCCCAAACCCTGAACCCTACACCCCTAAACCCCAAAACCCTAAAGCCCTACAAGTAAGCCCTAAACCCCAAAACCCCCAAACCCGAAACCCTTTCAGAAGGCAAGGTACCTGGACCCCAAAAGTATGTAGAATACTCGCTGTTTATGGGTTTTGGGCCATTATTTTGCGCGCTTTTGAGGGTTTAGGTACATCACTACCCTAAAGCTCCATAGTAGTTCCTTTTTGGGGTTCATATTCAGAATCCTCTAGGGTACTCCCAAAAAGGAACTTAGGTCGAACCAGAGCCTTGGCAGGTCTTACCCACGCACTGCACGAAGCCGTCATCTTGTCTGAGAGCCTTCGGATTGAGAGTCTAGGGGTTTAGGGGTTTAGGGGTTTAGGGTTTAGGGGTTTAGGATTCAGGGGTTTAGGGGTTTAGGGTTTAGGGGTTTAGGGTTTAGGGGTTTAGGGGTTTAGGGGTTTACGGGTTTAGGGGTTTAGGGGTTTAGGGTTTAGAGGGTTTAGTGCGTGAGGATGTCAGGATTCGACATCCTAACCACCGAAACCACAAACACCTGATCTTCCCAGCTCCCAATAATCCTGCTCAGACTGGCTAGGCGCTTTGATTCTCAATCAAGCTAAACCGCTGTAGACCCTAAGCCTCAGGAAACACTCAGCGATATTCCAACCTGTACCGTAACACCCAACTACACCCTCTCAACACAAAGCCTGAACGCGAACCCCAAACCCCGCACCCTAAACCCTCAACCCCAAGCCCCGAAGCCTAAACCCCTAAAACCCTGAACCCTAGAGCCCTAAAGCCTAGAACCCTCATCTCATTGGCACCCGTATAGGAGCCCTTTATTAAAGGAACTCCGCCTCTGCATTGCCCTCTTGGACCAACTCCCAGAAACTTCTCAAGGAGACCTCTTCAGAGATGGGTTCTGGCAGTCTTTGGGCTTTATAGGGTTTAGGATTTAGGGGAAAGTGCGTTTTGATGGAGCCCTTATGGTCCAAAATAGCGGGTATTTGGTGAAAACTAGAGGGTATTGCGGGGATCTAGCTGTGGGAGTTCTGAAAAGGGCAACAGTGGCCTTAAGAGATCAGGCTAAAGTTTCAAGGGCATATGGGTTGCAACCCTCAAAATTATTGACTATTTCGGCAACTTCTATACTCCGGCCAGGAGGTTAGGTTTATGCTGGAGAGTTCATTGTCCGCTGTAACTTACGGTCGTACGGCTTTCTGGGCTCGGGATATGGCATGTATATGGGCCTTCTAAGCAGGTTTTCCGAAAATGAGGGGACCATTAGTGTCCTCATACTGAGCATGCGTCTGTTCATGTACGGATTATATAATGCCTCCTGTCTTCTGACACTCACGGTTGCTTTCCAGCTACTGCACATGTTTTGGTTGGATTCGACATCGTTTGAAACCTGCCACCGCCTTGAAAGCCTGAGTTGCAAAATGCTCCGTGCTTAGCTCGAGCACAAGACTGATTTCTACTACTGCCAGCCAAGTTCAAAAAGTGGTGGTCTAAAATGTCTATATAATAGCGTTTGTGCAATCCCGTGAATGGTCTGATAAAGCAGCTCTTAGTGTTATCAAAGAGAGCCTAAATCCACTCATGGTCCTCGTATTCCTCGGAGGTCCCCAAACCTTAAGGCTCCAACCTCTTGGGTAGTATATACATATAGGCCTTACAGTACATATATGTGGACTACTTTAAGGCCTAAGTATATACTACACAGGTACATGGAGCCTTAAGCCCTAAACCCTTATAAAACCCTTAAAAGAATCATCGTGGGAACACTTAAAGGAACCCTATATAGGTACATGGACCCTTATACCCTAAACCCTGTAGAACCCTTACAGGAACTTTTTAAGGAACCCTACACAGGTACATGGGAGCTTTAGAGAAAAAGGATCCCTCCAAGCCCCGACGAGGGGTCGGCACCTGTCGAAATCCACGGAGGAGCTGGTCAGCGCCCAACCTGAAACGCTCTATAGTTGCCAAATGATACTGATATTGTGGATTCAGAGTGATAGGAACCTCTCTCTCTATATGTATATATGTAGATGTAGACGTTTACAAGTACATAAATATACATATATATATATACATATGCATATATGCATGCATATATGTCTGTATGTATATACGTTTCTAGTCTGTGTATATATATATATGTGTATATGTATGTGCCTATGGCTGTGCATATTGTATATGTATGTCTTTGTGTGTATGCATGTATGTGTATATATACATATATATATATGTGTGTGTATCTATCTATCAATCTATATACATACGGACATGTATATGCTCAGAAACTTGGGCAGCCTCGACTAGCACATCGAGTTGGGCAAGCGCCAAAGATGGCTCACATTCATATGTTTATACATATACATACATACATACATACATACATACATATATATATATATATATATATGATGCAGGGCTGCCACACCACCCCTCCCCCCCCCGCCCACCCCATCCCCCCTTGCTTGTCAAGTGGGTAGTTGTCTTGTTTGGCCTTGTTGCTTTCCCCGTCTGGTCTTGTTTGGCTTTGGCCTCGTCTCCTCCCCCGCCCCCCCCCCCGTGGTGGG
>BGNK01001141.1:135250-166936 GCA_003297005.1 Symbiodinium sp. clade A Y106 | reverse complement strand
CCCCCCCCCCCCCCCCCCCCCATGCAAAATCGAAGGCATCCGATGCCACAGAAATATGTCATATCGTCCACTTTATCACGTTCAGACCATGCTGAAGTGCATGGGCACTGCGTCCATTTATGCCAGTGCTGTGAGAGTGTTGTCCCCATACCAGTGATTTGGGAGACCATGCTGTGTGTTTCTGATGTGAACATGGATGTGCTACACTGCATTAACACACTGCAAACATATGCACCCATGTTTGTTGCCAGGTTTGCTATTTAACCCATGTATTGTATGTGTATGTGTGTATGTATGTATGTGTGTATGTGGCCTTATATATTATAATCCCTAAAAACCTAAACCCTAACACCCTAAACCCTAATATGCTGTGGGTAGGGTTAAGGGGATGGGTTTTCAGGTGAGTTAGGGTTTAGGGCACTAGGTGGGTTTAGGGTGTTAGGGTGTAGCGTTTAGGGTTTAAGGTGTTATAGCATATAGTGCTAGCTAGGGTTGTCAAGTTGCGCTCATGGGGGGGTCCTGAATTCTGGATTGAAATCATCGAAACACCTGAAGCTACCAGGCCTATATAGGCCAGAAATCCTCCGAAACCTGCAGCTAGGACTCAGCACTGATCAGCCCTTAAACACGACACTATAAACCATTCTCTATTCACTATTAAATAATAAAGCTTGGGCAAGACCCCAACTCCCGATTCCAAACCAATCCGCAACCCTCCCCCTCCTGAACGAATAAATCTGAATTCCATTTTTAAATCTCAGATGCAGATCCTGCCTTCGCGCTGCTGGGAATCGAAGGGTTTATGTGGGTTAAGGGATATTAAGGTTTTTTACATATATATGTATATATATATATATATATATATATTAGTCTGAAAGTTGCACTTGTGGATGTGCATCTGCAGGCTTCCATTCAGCGACCGGGAAGCAGTGTGATCAATGCTACATCTAAAATACCGCCCTCAAAAAAATATTTGGGATTGAGGTTATATATACACATATATATATATATACATATACCCAGAAGCCGAAATCTTTAGGGTGCCCTGATGTTGCCATCCCCACAATTGGCAAACCTGAAGCCTTCAAAATGCTTTTATGGCATATCGGATCCTGTACTGATATCGATAGTCATAGTTTAGGGTTGAGGACCTTGCATTTACAATATGCATGTAGAGAAATTAGACTGCAAGGGCTGGAGCCTCTAAATTTCCCATCGTGCTATCCATGCATGCTATGTGCAAGAACACTTAGCCGGGATATTTTGTTAGTCAGGGATTCCTTTGCGGGAATGAAGCTTAACCCATAACTAAATTGTTAGTCATGGATTATTGAGGGATTGAAGCTAAACCCATAATTAATAACTAAACACCCTTCAAACCCAAACCCCTAACCTTACCAAACGCCGAAGCTCGAAGTCCAACCCCCTAACCCCCCCGAGAGCGCTTTCGACTAATGGCCTTTTTCGCTGTGCTCATCGAGATGACTGAGGCCGGGCTTCGAATTTGCACTTGGGCTTATACTATATTGCTTTGGTTTACAGCTTGGGCTGGCAGGTGGCTATGCAGTGGCACACATGTGCAGTGGCTTATATGCCACGGCCTGATGAGCAAATCACGATGATAGAGTTTGAAGTTGCGCAAATTAAACATCAGCCTAGGTTCTGATGCCGGTGGAGATCTACACATCATGCAGAGGGCTTCTGCTTATAGTTCGGTACTCAACAAAACAGAAATTCGCGGGGCTATAAATTCGAGTCTGGTTTTGATCCGAGGTCGATTTGGCAATCTTGCTGGGCCCGGTGATCGTGATCGACCTCGATCACGATCGAGGTCGCAAAAACGTGCTTCAAGGCTGGTACCCATAATATATGCATCGACTGGTTTACAACCTATTCGTGGGGAGGACAGCAGCATTCAGCAGCACTACGACCCCTGCAGCTGCAAGTTCGTCAAGGTGGGCTGGCTACTCACAAATAGTTAGGTATTTATATCTATGTCTTTAAAGACATAGATATAATATAATATATATATATATATACATATATATATAAATATCTCTCTCTCTCTCTCTCTGTCTCGCTATCTCTCTGTCGTTTATACTATATGTAATATCGATACACTTTTGGAGGACACCAGCAGTCAGCAGTACAACGACCCCCGGTGCAAGTGCATCAAGGTGGGATTCTAAGAAGGTTCCATTCAATTTTCAAACGTTGCATGTTGGCCAGGCTTGCAGCTCACGATGCTGCTCCAGGTGTGCCCCCCTTTGCTATTCGGTGTGTGTGCATGTGGGCATGGCTGTGATCTGATGCCGACATGTGCAGCTCATGACTCTCGATTCCGGAGCATGCATACACACTCGCATGAAGCTTTTTGTTTCAAGCACACACAACGTGTGTGCAAAGATGGCCGACTGCCATGCGCGCAGACTTGCAGCAATGGAGCTGCACGAAGCCACGGCAGTGGCTTGCATTGCGATGTTGTTCGAACATGTATATAGCTAGGTTTGCTGCTGGGATTCGAGCTCAGGAGTCTGGCAACATCAAGCCGGACTCTTGGCAAGCAAGGGCCATGCTTGAGGACCCTCGGCATGACTATCATGTATGTAAATCGGATATAGTGTCATGCAATAGGAGCTGCTATCAGGCCCTCATCCTGGATTTCTTGGATGACAATGCCCTGAAGAAGCTTCGTGACACTGAGGCCGATGAATTGAATACCGGGTTCATTCGATTCATAATCAACAAAAAACATTGTGCAGTGTAATCTAAATTCGGTGAACATGTCCATGTCTTGATATCTGGTCGAAAGGTTAATGCGGTGTGCATGCAAGCTTAGTGCATGTTCTGTACCTCGGTTTTGTTACCATGCAATCCCAAAAAGAAGGTAACTAATTTCGTTTGAGTTGCAGGAAAAGCGGGTCTTCGAGATTCACGCCGATGGGCTGCAGACTGCAGGCTCTGTTGCTTGGCCCACTTTATTAATGTACGTGCTCCGATTTAAGCTGCGGTGCAGGCTATACATATATATATATATATTTTTTTGTATACAGCATGCAAGCTCAGGTAGAAGCCAACGATGTTTTTCTGATGCACTTTTATGCCACCTTCGGGGGAGTTGGGTTGCCCCTTGGCCGTATCTGGAAGGACCATGGACCAGCTTAACTTTCATAATAAAGCAATAATTCGATTCGAAAAATCATTGCAGGACACCTTTCGAGCTGTGGCCACTCGATTCGGCCTGTTTCCACCGAAAACTACGAAGCGCGTCATCAAGGCCGGGTGGTTTAATGTACACAACCGTACATACTATATCAGCATCTGTGTAGATTAAACTAAATATAAATAAATCTGAATAAATAAAAAAATACATAAATATAAATATAAATATATATACATATATAAGCATCTGTGTACATAAATCTAATTAAATACGTATATATATATATATATATATATAGCTCTATGTATACATATAAATATACATACACACGAACTCGAACTCTCTTGTGATGCACACTCATGGCGACTATTCGTTGGTTTTCCCATATATGAGCTATACTGTACAATAACTCGTATCACAGCATTTATTATTAGTGCCACCTCATATATATCATATTGCTGCATGCACAGCTGCAGGGTGATGGCAGAGCGAGGGTGAACCCATGCAGTATTTCTTGAAGGCTCTCCTCTTCCATTCAGGGCTTAGGGGCATGAGTCAGGCATGAGGTTTTAGGTGTTACATTATAGTTGAGAGGTAGGCCTCCGGTTCGGGTTCCAGGGCTATATTACCAGGTCCATGTAGGGATGTTATTAATCATTATTAACATTATCGCTAGAATTTGGTGTTATATTAGGGTTAGCTTCCGGAGTTCGTGAAATTAGGGCTTTAGGTTACATATAGGCTGTTCTAAGGTTTTAATGTGTTAGGGTTGGACTAGTCCAGAAATGTGCATTTACAAAAACTGCCAGCCGCATGACTGCCTATGCTACAACAAACCCTGACACACATTCTGCTCTGAATTCGATCATTGCAGAGTTTAATATGTGTTTCTAGATTGTAGCATCTTATATTGTTGGAAACAAGCGCGTAATACTTCACTACAGCTATAATTATACAATTACGGACCAAGAATAACCATTCAGATAATTGGTTATGTACAACCCAAGTAAACCTTAACTAGCGTCGACGTCGACAGGATTGGGCTGCCTTGACTGGGGGAGCTGGACGAGCCATCGCGGCTCATGGGTTCAACCTCTCCATCCGGTCGGAGAGCTCCAGGCCTGGACCGGCAAGTGAGAGAGCAGCTTGTTGTTGCACTGTGGTTTGGATGCTTTTTAAGGAGCCCAAAGATAGCAAAGCTGAAGTATGTGATCAGACGTGCAATGGAAGGCCAGCGTTTGTTCGAATGTGATCGGGTTTGTCTACGTAATACGTATACGAATATTTTTTCAATTTCACTGCCCTGTGCTTGCAGCTGCGAACGTGACCCTCGAGACTGTTGCAAATCACATGTCCGTGACACCGGATGATGCTGAAGCTAGCCAGCATATACCCAAACCCCAAAGCCCTACATAAGCCCTAATTTATAATTATCATAATTATAATAAACCCTTTATCTTGAATCCCAGGCTTCGCTCAGTTCCGGAGCCTCCTCGGCATCACTCCCTCTGTCGCCCAGCAAGACGAAGGCCTGCAACATGTTTTTTAGGAACTGAAATTAATCAAGGGGCTGGAAAGTATGGTTTGGGTTTAGGGTTTAGGGTTAAGGGTTTTATATGGGGGTTACAGGCTAGCTGGGCGTGGTCAAAATACATGATCCTTTCATGAAAGTAGGCTGTGCAGGCAAGTTGAGACTTGGGCTTCAGTTCAAGTTTTCGACAATCGGGATCCTGGGTACAAAGACTTGTCAGGTTAACTACTAATTTATCAGGTATGGATTCGGATATATATATATACATACATACACATATATATGTATAGCTTTGTAGACATATATATACAGAGATATGTAGAGAGATAGATAGATATAGATAGATATAGGTAGCTAGATGTCGACAAAGATGTAGTTTATCATAATATTTGTTTGCTTGACAAATAGCCACATATATGTATAGATGTACATCTAGGTAACTAGACACACACATAGACCTATATACATGTATATACATGAATACACGTAGGAATATATCTATATATATATATACATATCTGCTCAATTATTAGAAACATGTGTATGCAATTATAACTTTTTCTGTGTATTGTCAATTAACACACATATACCTACATATATATATATATACCTCTACAGGTATGCTATATAGATTTGGATATCTCAGACCGCCGTGATGAATATGTAGCACACTAGTTATTGTGCCGCCTCCGTGTTTCAATATACCTGGCCTTGTGCATCTGTGTATATACACATGCCATATATGGAATTCGAATGACAGAATGAAAACTTAATTATTAGTATTCATACTGTACATATAATGCTTTGGCAGGACACTGCCATGCCCCGGCCGACTACTTTGGTGGATCCGGACAACATGGAGACCCAGGCCTGGGATATGGATTTCGGGCTTTTTGATGGGCCAGTGAACTTCGATGAAGCTAGCTCGCATTCTATGGTGGATCCAGTGATTTAGTGTTTTTTTGTGTGTCAGCATTTAAATGCCGGTGCCTGGCTGATATAAGGCAAGCAAAAATGATCAGATGAATGCTCTTGCAATTGTGGGTGACATTGAGAAGGACTTGGAGGCTGTAACCGAGCTGGCAATTATGCACATCAATGAGTAAGCCACATCAGGAAGCAGCATAGAAGAGTGTTCATGTCAACATGTTAGCTCACTGAGTTGATGGACAAGCAAGAGACTGACGGTGGCTTGCCGGTGGAGCTGCCGAATAAAGAACGGACACAGGCCTCAAAGGACCATGTGCCCCTGTACGTGGAGAAGGAGAAATCTCCGGTTGATGAGCATCGGCTTTCTGAGCTGCTGATGAACGGTGCTGCTATGAAGGCTGGTGAGGATATCGATTGGCTTGAGGCTCAAGCCAAGGTGGGGGATTCATTACCCATGGATATTACGACAATTCCATTAATAATGTAACTTCGAGATTGTAGACTACAGACTTTGTTTGTTGTTGATTCGGCAGGTCCGCAAAGCGCGGAGGGAGGGTGCCACTGATGAGACTGAGCAGGAGCCCCCACAGAAGCGCCCCAAACTCAAGGCGGCTAAAGGCAAGGCTAAGTCCAAGGCAGCAAAAAAGCCGGTGGAGGGTGGTGCCCCACAGGTGGTGGAGAGTGGTGCCCCACAGCCGGTGGAGAGTAGTGCCCCACCGAAGCCGATCGAGGAGGGTGCCACACATCAGCCGATAGAGGAGGGTGCCAGACATCAGCCGATCGAGGAGGGTGCCGCACATCAGCCGATCGATGAAGGTGCCGCACATCAGCCGATCGAGGAGGGTGCCCCGTCCCCGTCGATCGACCAGGAGGGTGAGCCGGTCGACCAGGAGGGTGAGGAGGGCGAGCCGATCGACCAGGAGGGCGAGCCGATCGACCAGGAGGGCAAGCCGATCGACCAGGAGGGTGAGGGCAAGCCGATCGACCAGGAGGGTGGTGCACGTGGTCTTGCCCCCAAGATCAAGAAAGGCGATGTACTGCCTGAGGGTCTAGCTGCAGCAGAGATCCTTGCACAGTGGCATTTGACAGCAACTTGCCTGTCAAGATACCCTGCATATATCTTTCATTCGATTCAAGGACATCAGTGTTCAACATGGTGTTAGTGTTGTTTTGTATTCTCTGTATGACATCGTCACACAGATCTAGACACACCTCAAGTGTGAATATCTATACATGTACGTATGCATGCTGTAGCTATAGCGCTAGGGATTCCCGAACTAAGTGATCTCTGTTTTGCTGTCTCTCTGTAATTCTCTCTCGCACATAATATATGTTCACACACACACACACTCGCTCTCATATATATATATATATACATACATATATGTATAGACACACAAGCTAGATTTAGATTTATAGTTGTTGTGTACATATATATATATATATGTATCTGTGTGTATATGTATAGATACAAATATATTTATCTGTATATGTTTATCTATTTGCATATGTGTGTACATGCACTGTGTGTACAGGGTCTAAAATAGTGACAGTAAAATAAAACATAAAGACCTGTGTATGCACATGGCCAGAGCTCAGGCACCCCTCTTACTGGCGGCTGGTATTCCCTTGCCAGCTGGCTATGGCGTGGAGAGTGAAATGTTGCACAAGAGCTACACGATCAAGTATGAGGGCCCTGGTGACCACAAAAAAATCTCTACGATAGGTGTGCTGTGGCCTGGCATGACATAGACCTGTGTATATATATATATATATGTGCACGCCTCAGTAATATATAATTAGAATTCGAACCAATCCATGTGTGCTTACGGCTGTCGTGCAACCGAGGTGGGCCAATGGCCAGCTTTACGTCAACAGGGTTACGAATGCCAAGGCCGCTGAGGATGCCAACATCAACATTAACAAGAAAAAGGGTTCCACGGTGAACGTCCGAAAGAAAAAGGGCTGGGTCACTGGATTCGAGCTTGCAAAGCAGCTCGGAGGCTGGCCGGCTGCATAAGCCAATGATGTTTGCTGCACAACATGTGTTTGTAGGCACATGTACACGGAAGGCAAACTTCAAGTGCGCATGCCAAGGGCAATGCTTTAATCTTGTGCAGATGATTCCCAAATTAGTTATGGCTGCACATGCTGGTCAGAACCGACCGAAGAAGTGCAGGGAGCAATCAATGTGTGTGTTTTTGTTGAATGCTGGGGCTGCTTGCAATTGGTCGTGTGCTTTGCGCTTTGCCTGCACATGATGTTGATGCACACATATGCACGTTCCTGCATGTTTGCCTGATCCATAGTGATTTTCTTGACGAAAGGGTTTGCCAAGCTAGACGGCCGGACTCCTGTGTGGAAATGCCTGGTGCCCCTTCACGGGTACTGTTGAGTGCCCGGGCCTCTGCAACCCTCGTGCTACTTGGAGCTCCAGCCCTCTTGCTGCCTGCATGCAATCGATATCCAGAGACAGTGCATGTTGGTTTGTTATTGCCATGTATGTATACGTACATCGTATGTACTGTGATGATGTACCCTGAGGCTGCACCTGGCTGATTACATCGGACAGCTGAGTGAACAAAACCCGACGGTACCGTGGTGTAGAGACACTTGCCTTCACACAAATCAGATTCATGCTTGGATGTAGCTCTACAGATTTTCTGATGTGAAACAAAACACTGCCCAGGACATCCAGCTGTTGGAGCTGTTTTCTGGTGAGAAGGTCATCACAGGTGCCTTTCGACAGGCTGGTCTTAAAGTGCGTCTTGGATGCATCGATCTCTATGGCATATATAGTTTTGTGTGTGAGTGAAAGATGGTGTGAAGTGATGTCCAAACATTTCATGAACATTACTGTGTGGCTGGTCAGCTATCTATATGTATATACATGTGTCTATGTATGTGTGTGTGGCACATCGAAGCTTAGGCAGTGGTATGATGTGATCGGCCGTGGGTCGAGCAATGATATTCTCAGTACAGCAGGCTTTTTGACGGCCCTGAGAGATGTCCTGCGCCTGGCTAAAGGAGCTTTGCTCTGGATAGGACTACCTTGCTCCTCGTGCCTCGGCTTAGTATGCATATATCTGTGTGAGTATATATATGTGTTTGTGAGTATATACCTGTACAATACATGTGAATGTTACATTCTGCTGGTCTACATATATTATGCATGTGGTGCATGTGGGTATAATAATGTGTTGTTTACATGTTTTGCCACTCTTGTCATGTACATGCTTGGTCACTGTAGTAGCTTGCTAGGTGGGTTTGGGTATCCTCGGGGACACATCAACGACACCTCTCTGTGCTTGGAGATCAGAGACACTGAGCTGCACTTGTTGGGGTTCAGTTGTGCTGGATTGTGATCATGACTAAAAGTTGCAAGGTCAAGATATGGTAAGGCAAGGAAACGAGATTGCCGCCCGATGTGCCCTACTGATACTTATGGCCGTGTCTTTGGGTGTGCACTATGTGGTGACTTGCTGCAATAAACATGCTGGTGAACCGTATCGGCCGATGAAAACCCTAAAGCAAATCACATCTGAGGTGGAACAGCCATATAGCAGCGTGGTTCTCTCGTTTCCGTACCTCCACCACCTGATCACCTGCCCCTACACTGCTGCTTCGATATGCTACCAGGACTTGTGCCCTGCTTCAATACAGCCGTTATTATATTTCTTACTTCACATGTGCAGGTAAACTACACTGGAGGTTTGCTTGTTTAATTAGGACATCGAGCTGAGCTGAGTTACATGGCTAACTATGGGCACTGGGCCCAGAAGCGAAGCTGGTTGATGGGGACCCCGAGGCTTGGATGCAAACAGGAGCCCAGAAGAGACTCACATCATGTTTAGTTTATACCACACGCGCTGGTATCTGACTCCAGAAACAACAAACTTATCACGATCTTGCTAAGCAATGCGATTCCCCGGTTTAAAGTCCTGACCAAGAAAACCCCTGAGCCACTGAATCCTAAACTCCAACCCTAACCCCCATATAAGGCGGCATCCTATACCGAACCCCTACATGTAACCCCTTAACTCCAAAACCCAAACCCCGGATGTAGCTTGACTCCAACCCTAACCCCCATATAAGGTGGCACCCTATACCGAAGCCCTACATGTAACCCCTAAAGTCCAAAACCCAAACCCTGGATGTAGCTTTAGCAACACTTCCACACGCTAGCCCCGATGCATCAATGTGTTGCTTCGATTCTGGCATGCTGTTATAACTTAGGACATGGATCCGATCCTTGCAAAAACGCCTTCGACCTGAAGTGAGAGCCTCCTTGGCATCAAGCACAGAGGCTAAGGTGGTAAGCAGGAAGAAGGTGATTGTGAAGGATGGTACCATGGAGAAGACCACGACTAAAGTGTCCGAGGCCAAGCTATATTGAATTGATCCCCGATCACCATGCAAGTACATAGCAGTCCAGAGTCTGAAATCGAATAATGAGAGCCCGAGGTCTGGTGGAGCAAACTTGAAGGCCACCGCAGCCTATCCGAAGGAGTTCGCGGCCTTTGTGCTGGAGACATGGATGTCATCCCCACAGGCCTGGCTGGGCTGGGCTTTGCACATGCTGCAATGAACATGATTATGATCTCTTATAATTTGATGCTCAGTCACCCTGTGTATGATTCCCAGAGCCTTGTACATCGACTAGTGGCAGGTGCAGCCGTTTCTAGCTCCGGGCCTCGATTAGCTTCAAGTCTAGCTGTGCGCTGTGGTGTGTGATGACAAAGTCGCTTCAGCAAATGAAGAAGATGCTGGAGCCATACAGTGTTGGGGGTGTTCCACGACGACAAAATGCAAACGATGTTCTGTTCCTCCACTTTTGCTTCCAGCGCAAGTACACAGAATCCTACCTTTCGGATTTGGCTAGCAGGCTGAAGCTGTCAGATGCTTGATATCGATTCAAGACACAAGTTTGTCTTTGCCCATTGATGTTGAAAGCTAGAGTGACTCATGGTGCGATGTTGGCATTGCAACACTACGTATACCCGCTACTACTAAGGATGAACCCAGCAAAGCTGCCCTGGGGAAGACAATCTCCGAGGCTTTGGACAAGTTGCAGGAGCTCAAGCAGCAAAGGGCCAGGGGAAGAGGAAACCAACGAAGCTGAAGCCCGCAGGTGAGGTCCAAGCCAATATCAATATGTTCCCATAGTTTTTTTTGGACTTGCACTACAAATTCACAATTAAACTATTGCACAGAATGTGCTGCAGCATACTCGCTATAGATGGTGTGCATGTACAGCTAGCAGCTTCGAGTGCCATCGGCATTGCAGTGCTCTGGAAAGGCTATAACATTACTGCAGTTTTAGCTTGCCCTGATTATATGGTGAAGCATAAAGTTAGAATTGCAACCGAACATCACGATGGGCCAGGTGGGCAAGCCTCCACAGCTTGATCTGCCGATGGATCTTTCATCTGCAGAACCTGCAGCCGCTTGGTGCATCTATATCTCGACAGGGGGGGTAGCTATATATTATTTAGTACATTGATTCGGTTTATTGGGTTTCTAACTTACACGTGTGGGAGTCTGGGACGATATAGGGGTTTGGAGGAGGCCTTGTGTAGGGACTTTCGGATGTGGGGATGTTAGTGTATTCTAATAAGGACTTTTTGGGTCTTTAATGGGGCTTTGGGACTTCGGGCTTCGGAACTTCGGGTCTTGTGGTGTATTGTTAATTATAAATGCCAGAGGCATGAGAAGCTATGTGTTCAGCTTGTTTGGGTTTGGGACTCAGACTGGGGGCTTTAAGCTCACGGGAGCTTGAGTATAGGTCACGCAGTAAAGCTCTTGGGGATTATTCTGTAGTTCACTAGCCAAGCACGTCAACCACAAACCCCAAAGCAATTAAAGGCCCAGACTCCACCTCTACATAATAAAGCCACTGGGCCAACAAAGCCAACTCCTGCTATGTATGTATATATATACATACATACATACATATATACATACCCCACCCCAAACCTTTGACATTAGAACAGAAGGGGGCAATGTGTGGACATCAGGGCACAATCCTAATTAACCAAGCCCAAATAAAGTAAATGTGCAAGCTTGCAATAGGTGCAAAAGTAGGCCCTGGGGCTATGCATGCTGGTAGCTACTGTACACGCAGAATAATCTACAGAGTGCAACAAACACTTTTAAAGACCGCAGTATCCTACCCAGCAGGACCGGAACCCCAGAAACTTTGATCCCAAAATCCAGCAGTGCATTCCAAACCTGGCAACCTGAAACTCTTGAGGATAGGATATCGAATCACTCAGCCTCTTCGAAGTCTGCAATGCCAGATGATCATTCACAACCCAGAAGCCTATCGTCGGATCAAATCCCGAAAGTCTGAAACCCTCTTATTTTCAGGTTCTAGGGTTTGGGTTTACACTGGAGTTTCGGGCATCAGGGTGCAGGGTTTTGTTTCTGATGCTTTATGTGACTAGCTAAGTCGGGTTCGAACGCATCGGTGTTCGGGGTGCTGAAGTTCTTGTTCCCCTCGGGGACGACTCTGTGCGCTAGAATGTCGTTTGCTATTCGAACTACGGGATCCTGGGATTCCTAATTTCCGAACACACCCCGCTAAAACCCTAGACTACACTCCAGGTAATTTTGTAATCATAAAGTATAACCAGGTCCCAATCAAATCCGAGATGGACAGCAGTATATGCCTTCGACCCGAAACAATTTTATCTTCTAAATTAGGACCCTGATAAAGCCCTGCATTGTAGAAGCCGAGCAAGCTGCCAGTCCTGCTGAAGGGAGCACGAGGTGCCACCCCTGCAATGGTTTTGGATTTGTTATGTATATGCATGCACATATTGTGCAGTTGCTGCGTGTGTGGTATGTATGTATGTATGTGTGTGTGTGAATATGTACACATGAATATAAGATATACACATGTATGCATGTATATATCTATATATATATATACGTGTATGCATTATGCATGTATATGATGCATGTATGCAAAGTTAATATGTCATGTCATAAGCATGTTTCTCTATGGTATACAGCTATATATCATGTCTTGTACTGCATATGTGTATATATATATATATATATGTATCTGCTTTAATGTGTAGCATGTTATATTATAAATATTTCACGTACATATGTGTGTAGGTCTGCCTGCCTGCCAGTATCCGTTTGCATTTCTGCAGGTGTCTACCCATACCCTACTCAACCATACACCCGATAAGCCACGACAAGATCTTATTACATGAGTAATGTCCCTAAATTTATAAGCATCGCCCGAGGCACAGCCGATGAAGTGGCAGCATGCAAACCTCCAGCCACTACGGCTTTTTCTGCTTGCAGAGCAGGCAGCTGGCAGGTTTCGACCTGTCTGTCCCTACCCGATCTAGATCTAGATAGGTACGGCTTAACTTCTAAGGTTCGAGCACTATCAATATCGACACACATACATACATACATACATACATGGCATAGTGATAAACTATATCATATATTATATGTAGTGCCTATACACATACATGTATATCGCAGTTCTGTAACAATGCATACATATATATACACATGTGTCTGTATGACTGTCTCTGTACATGTGTATATATAACGAATATAGACGTATATCACTATAATATAGTCATTATATACTGATATCCGTACCACGATATAGATGATCATGTGTATTCGTGTAAATAGATATAAACAATTTTAAGTAAATTTGAATAAACACATCTATTTATATATATACATCCCATCTATATACATGTATACACATACACACATCGAAGACTATATGTATATATACATACACACACACAAATACATGTGTTCATGTATGCACTTCTACATCCCTACCTATATCACTATATATCTATATACACATCTAAATCTTGATCTACCGAAAGCTAACATCTAGATCTATATCTATACCGAAAATGTATATATCTTTGTATAGCTATATCTATGTCTCCATCTGCTTCTGTCTATATCATAAACCCACATCTATCAAACAAATAGATGAATGTGCATATGTGTACAGATTATTTGCTGGTTTGTTTACATATGTATGTACATATACATAGATATGTGTGTGTCTGCATGTGTGCAAGTATATGCACCTGGTATTGAGAACAAACAATGTTAACTATCTATGTCTTCTTCTAAGAGGTCTTTCTCTGTCTTACACAGTGTGATGGGCATTTGGAGTTTAAGGCAACAGGGGAGCCACCTACCCGAAGTAGTTCAGGTATGTGCTGATGCAGGGGGAGGGGACAAATTAAACAAATTCTTGCCTGACAGGCAGTGCAATGTTGTGTAGGCTCGAAATGAATGCAGGAGCTCCCATTGGTTAAGGTTCTGAACTGGGTGTTACATATCCAGGCTTGCAGGTATAGTCAAAACACAGGGACAAGAAGCATCCAAGAGCATCCGAGCCTCGCTGTGTGTGGTTTTACCTTTGCATACAGTGCTTCTAGAGGTCCAAAGCCATGGAAAAGAGGCATCCGAGAGCAACCGATCCTTGCAGTGTGTGGTGATTTCGTAGGAAATAACACATTCAATCTCTAGAGATGCCAAAACCCAGGGAAGAGTGCATCCGACTCAACAACCGACTCACTGTGTGAGGGTTTTCCTAGGAATGTACTCATTCCGGTTCTGTAGATAGGCCAAAACCCAAGGAAAAGGGCATCTCAGCCTTGCTGTGTGTGGGTTTTCAGTGAGAAATTACACGTTCTGGTATCTAAATAGGTCAAAACCCAAGGAAAAGTGCATCTCAGCCTTGCTGTGTGTGGGTTTTCAGTGAGAAATTACACATTCAGCTATCTAAATAGGCCAAAACCCAAGGAAAAGGGCATTTCAGCCTTGCTGTTTGCTGGTTTTTTGTAGGAATCTATCCATTAGTGTGTGCTTTTTTCGTATTAATAGTATACTCTGCTCCCACATGTAGTTACCCAAGACAGGTTGTAGCGGAACCCTAGGCGTGACAGGGCGTGACGGGGAGTGACGGCGGAAGCCCGTTTTCTATTAAAGTGGGGCCGTGGGCACAACATTGCAGGAACCCGCGTGACCAAGCGTGACGGGGTGTGACGCTGGGGTGGGGCCACCTGGGCAACAGATGGGGGGGTCCGTCAGACCCCGCTGACGTCGGGGTGGGCGGGGTGGGGCCACGTGGGCAACGTGGCGGGGTGGGTGGTGTGCAAGTGCACGCTGATGTTTTGGGGCAGCACATGTTGGCAATAGTGACATGCAGGTGCCACCTGGCAGCATTTGGCTTGATAGGTTTGCACATTTTGTGCGTAGATTCATTGACATGTCAGACACGGGAGATGATGTTTTGGGTGGAGTGGCTGCTTGGTCCGTTAATATACACCAGCCGACTCACATATTATACGTGTGCACACACAAATCACTTAAGGACATGGACAACCTCTTCAAGAAAGCTGCGGAGCGACGATCCAAAGCTTTGGCAGAAGGGCCACTTCGGAGGGCAGCGCCACTTTCTGCTGGATCAACACCGGTGAAGACGATGACTGATGCTAGTGGGGGTGTGGCAGTTCAGACACCCTTGAAAAATCAAGGAAAGAGGGCAACCAAGTCAACGCCCACCCAGGCAGCGACGCCTACCCCAACACCAGGGCAGAAGCATTTGAAAATGTCGAGCCCAGCTGATGACAAGCTGAAGATGGAACTCGCTTATCCGGAGGAGTCGGTTTCGACTGAAGCCCCTCCAGGCCCCTGCTTCAGTTCTTCGAATTCACAAGTAGATATAATGCAATATATGTGCATGTATATAGGTTTTTCATACGTATACATGTGTGAATATGCAATACACTGCATATATAAGACTAGCACAACACCCTACACTGCTATCCCAGATAATAACAAAGTTGTAGAGGTACACTGTCGTGACCTGTATGTGTCTATATACTTGTATAGCAAGCATGCATGTATGTATGTATATCTATTATGTATATATGTATGTGTATGTATGTATGTATGTATATATATATTATGTATATATGTATGTATATGTATGTGTATGTATGTATGTATGTATGTATGTATGTATGTATGTATGTATGTATGTATGTATGTATGTATGTATGTATGTATGTATGTATGTATCGTATGTATGTATGTATGTATACGTATGTATGTATGTATGTATGTATGTATGTATGTATGTATTTAATTATGTATGTGTATGTGTATACGTGTGTATGTATACGTATGTATACGTATGTATGTATGTATGTATGTATGTATGTATGTATGTGTATGTATATGTATGTATATGTATGTATATGTATGTATATGTATCTATATGTATCTATATGTATGTATGTATGTATGTATGTATGTATATGTATATGTATGCATGTATTATATGTAAAATATATAGGAACCTGATTAAGAAACCTTGGGCCTTTATTATCAGGTTCCCTATATGAATCCTATACTATTTTAGGAGTCATAGGCTGGTCATAGGCCCAGGGTTTCTGAATCAGGTTCCTACATTGTGCTGTAGGCTAAGTAATGACCCTGAACCCTGAACAAACCCCAATGTTAAATCCTATAAAACCCTTAACCTGGGACGGTAAAGCCCTAGACCCTTCAGCCTCGGATACCACAATGCAAACCCCGACCATGCACAATAGCACCTATGCCACGTATCAGGCAGAACGGCCTCGTTGCCCACAAGTTCTGCGCTCTCCTCTGTGGGCTCGGCATCATGCTTGGACGGTGCTTGCAAGAATTATGCATCAACCAGCTACAACCACAAGCCCTCAGCCCTGAATGTAGTGTGTGCCCTAGCCCCAAATTTAAACCACTAACCCAGGTGAAGCTGGCTTGGAGTCCGATGGGGCAGATGCTTGCCTGCAACCTTTTCTCAGTAATCTAGGCCAAATTATATATATGTGTCACTACTGAAGCTGTGGCCTACTGTAATTATAATAATGCTAACCTTAAGGTGGTGCCTTCCCAGACCACACTCGCTTCGGCTTCGGCTCCTCAAGGGGCTTGCTCCCTTGCTGAGGACACTCAGTTGCATCATTAAATGTGAAGAAATATAGGTGTAGCTACCTATGCTAGCAGACCCCGTTACAGCTGCAGATAAGGCTGTTGCTATGTACAAAGCCCTCGCGGAAGCTGGTTTGCTCCCTGCTCGTGGCACTGGGTCGTCCAGCTTAGTGCCTACGATGAGCAGCCCGACACCAGCAGCAGAGTCAGTCGTATCTACAGAAGTGACACAGGCTGCAGCAACAGTGGAATCAGCAGAAGCAAAACCTGCCACGACCACAGCAGCAGTACCTGCTCTGAATAACACAGCAGCAGTACCTGCCCCGAACAACACAGCAGCAGTACCTGCCCCGAACGACACAGCAGCAGTACCTGCCCCGAACGACACAGCAGCAGTACCTGCCCCGAACGACACAGCAGCAGTACCTGCCCCTGCACAGATGTATACAATGGCACCACCTCCTGCACCAACTATGGTAGTCGACAACTACTTGGATCGGGTCTATGGTGAATCCCACCGGCGTGAGTCCCCGATGTCGTCGAGTGATGGTTCTGATGCCCGTGCTATGATGAGCCCTCGTGAACCTCAAGAGCCTTTGACTCCGATGTCTGAGGCAACAACAGTGCCTTTCACCCCTGCAAAGCCTCCACAAGCAAGTGCAGAAACACCAATTGCAACAGCAAGCCCAGCGCAGGCAACAACACCGATCGGCATCCCGAGTGCGGAACCCACAGTGGGCAATGCAAGTGAGATCCCACTTAGCCCAGCAGCAGCAGTGGCGATCAGCAGCCCGAGTCTGGCAAATGTGGCCAATGCAAGCGAAAGCCCAGCAGCAATGGTGATGATCAGCACCCCGAGTGTGGCACCGGCAGTGGCCAATGCACAGGAGAACCCGATGGTTAGCCAAGCAGCAGCAGTGATGATCAGCACCCCGAGTGTGGCAATGGCAAACACAACAGTGGCATATGCAGCACCCGATGTGATCAGTCCCCCGATGCCTATGGTTGCCACTGTACATGAGAACCCGATCGCGATGGTTAGCCCAGCAGCAGCAGCAGCAGCGATGATCAGTAGCCCGAGTCTGGCAAATGTGGACAATGCAAACGAAAGCCCAGCAGCAATTGCAACGGCTATGATGGCCACCCCGAGTGTGGCACCGGCAGTGGCCAAGGCACAGGAGAACCCGATGGCTAGCCCAGCAGCAGCAGTGATGATCAGCACCCCGAGTGTGGCAAATGTGGCCAATGCAAGCGAAAGCCCAGCAGCAACGGCTATCGTCAGTACCCACAGTGTGGAACCGGCAGTGGCCAATGCGGATGACAACCCAATGGTTAGCCCCATGCTCAGCGCCACGAGTGTGGCAAATATGGCCAATGCAAGCAGCAGCCCAGCAGCAATGGCTATGATCTGTACCCCAAGTGTGGCACCGGCAGTGGCCAATGCACATGAGAACCCGATGGTGAGCCCAGCAGCAGCAACGACGATGATCAGCGCCCCGAGTGTGGCACAGGCAGTGGCAAATGCACATGAGAACCCGATGGTTAGCCCAGCAGCAGCAGCGATGATCAGCAGCCCGAGTGTGGCAATTAATGTGGCAAATGCAAGCCCAGCAGCAGCAGCGATGATCAGCGCCCCAGGTGTGGCAAATGTGGCATATGCAAGCAACAGCCCAGAAGCAACGGCTATTACTACCCCGAGTGCGGCACCGGCAGTGGCCGATGCAAATGAGAACCCAATGCTTGGTCCAGCAGCAGCAACGGTGATCAGCACACCTAGTGTGGCAACGGCAAACACAGCAGTGGCTTTTGCAGCACCCGACGTGATCAGTCCCCCGATGCCTATGGTTGCCGTGGAACCGATGATGGTAGACCCGACCCCGAAGACACATTTCTTCATCTCAGGCCCTAGCACACCACAGGCAGCACAGCCAGCAGGGACACCGCAGTTCTACAATGCTAGCCCAGCAGCTTTGGCGACCCAAGTTGCAAGCCCAGCAACCACAGCAGCGATGATCAGCACCCCAAGTGTTGCAAACATGACCACTGCCCCGGCAGCAGCACCGGCAGCCCCAACACCCATGGTCAGTGTGCCAACAGCAACAAATCCGACAGCTGAGGCAGCAGGTGCAATGATGAGTGCCCCCGCAGCTCCATTAATGCCACCACACTCACAGCTGATGGTGCAGGATACACAAATGGATGTGGAGGAGCCAGCCCCAGCAGCCCACCCAGGCAAAAGCTCTGATCTTCAGCTTGTACAATCCTGCCTGCTACGAGCTAACACCTGTGACCTGCTGATGCCAGTGCAGCCAGGAGTGGCTCCAGGGCCGAATGCACAGGCTTTGGAGGAGCTTCGCAGGAAGCAGGCTGAGGATGCAGCAGCAGCAGCAGCCGCAGAGGAGCAAAGAAAGCAAGAGGAAGCCCGCAAGAAGGCAAGCAGTATCGTAGCATAGACTAGGGGTAACGGGTTACTATAATAAGGCTAGGCCATTATTATGGATTCAGGGGTTTAGTATATCGCTATTACTATGCTAGAATGGTGCAAGTGCAATTGTAGTATTACAACAATGTTGATCAAATAGGCCCTGGTGGTCTAATTCATTATCCTTGACCCTGCTAAAGTCAGCAGCCTCCCCTGTGCTGTTCTGCAGGTCATCAGAAACAAACGACAAAAGATTTCGATGAAGTTCCTGCGATCCGTGCGTAGCTACTTGCCTTTATTATATGGGGCTGTCAGCACTGATCAAGGGTATTATGCTACATAACAACATCCCCATCATCTGAGGCCCATCGTGCCCACCCGAAGTCGTGAAGAAGTACAACGAGGTGATGGAGAGTGCTTTGGGTGGAATGGTCTACAGTCTACGTATATCTCTTGCTCTGAAAGCTACTTTCCCTTAAACCCACAAACCCAAAAACCTAAAGCCCAAAACCCAAACCCCCAAACCTAAAACCCACGACCTAAACCCCAACACCTAGACCCGAAACCCTAAACCCCAAAACCTAAACCACAAACCCTAATACACCAAACTCCAGACCCCAAACCCCCATATAACATGCGAAGAGGATTCACGGATTCACATTTCTTGGGGTTTGGGTTGGGGTTGGCGTTATCTTGAACCTCCTGGGGTCGGGGTTGGGGTTGTGATAACTGAATCCTTGGCAAAACCCTGAAGCCCGTTAATGCCCTGGTTTCCCAGCTAAGGTGGTGACAAGACCGGTCGGCAAGCCATGGTTGAGGACTTCCTGCAAGCCAACATGAATTGGCTCGAGAGCAGCATTTGTGTGAATCACCGCGCTATCACTGCAAATGTTCGTCGTGGGGAGTACAAGTTGATGAGTCGCCAAGCTACTTGCTTCATGTTGTAAATGCAGTACTGGGTAGCAGGTGATACATTTAGCTTCATTGCTCTGTCACCAAGGATCTTCTTGTGAAATATCACGGCGACCAAGACACCGTCGACAGCATCATACAGGAGAAGGCACCACCCGGCTAGCTGTTCCGTCAATGGACACATCATGATCACTCATCCTCATCACCAGATCACCAGAATCATCATCACCTTCATTTCATATATATATATAGATGATGTTTAATTTCAGCATCATCACCATCCCCATCGTTATCCCCATGGCACTGCTCGGGCAATGTTAAAATCACTTGGGCACATGAAGCATTCACCAATAACTAGAACCTCACAACCCTAAACTCCCAAACTCCTGGACCCCCAAGACTCCTGCACTTCGAAAACCACAAAGATCCTAAACCTTACACCCTAAGCCCGGAAGTATGTGTGTCTATGTCTAAATAAAATATATACTGTTTATCTATAAATAGATATTTGGTATAGATGTACACATCAACTTATATCGGTCTCTGTCTGTATATGTATGTGTATATATATATATATATATAGACCCCGACCGTAGAAGCTAATGTATATCTGATATCCCCCTTGTCTCCGTTGTCTGTCATTAATTATTCAATACCTATAATTTATTAGATCATAATTAGAGCCTAAGCTCCCCGCATCAGGAGGAAAGTGGATTGTGGGAAAGCAATCCAGACCACAGTGACACTTTACTTGAAGGATATCTTGCAGGGCCAGAGTCTTGATGCTGATGTTTAATTTTCACCTGCACATTGAGGCTATGCGCCTTTACCTGTGTTGGGATGCAAGCAAAGAAATTCGAAAAGACGGTTCCATGACGGAGCTGGATATTCGAAGATCTGGCAACTTGCAGAATGAAGATGCCGCGCAGCTGCTGTGACTTTGCCAATTATTGAAATTTATTCCAGCTACATATATATATCCCACAACCCAAATCCGAAGATTAACCTAAGGTCACACCGTGCCAATCTGGGGCCTCGGCTGGCATCACCAGCTCTGCCGGGCACCACTTCGGAGCCTTCGTCATCGTCGAACCCAAATCCTACGAATCCAGCCCCGAATCCAAAGGGCAGGGGCAAGGGCAAGAACAAGGGAAAGAACAAAGCCACCGCGGATGGGATCCCACCGAAGGGAAAAAGCAAGGGCAAGAACAAGGGACAGGATGAGGCTACCGAGAACGTTAACGAGGACCCACAGCCGAAGGTCAAGACTGCTGTTCAGGAAGCCAAGAAGGTGTTGAGCCAGCAATTTATTTAGATATGTTATGCACACGGAACATGAAACATAAAGTCATCTAGATTTCTGAGTTTGAAGCCAAGGCTATGAAAGCTGCTGCTGATCTCATTCTTGAGTGCAAATCCTGGAACACCGCGCTGGCCAACTCGGAGACGTGAGTGTCTTAACAACTAGATAATAAAGTTGCTCAGCACCTTATGGACTATATGTTGAGGCCTGGAGCTCTTCGCGAGGCTGTGCTCAAGGATGTGCACCAATATTTGGGCTCTTTGGAGCAGTCAAGGAGTTGTGTGGAGGCCTGTGAAGATATTGGGTGCAGGGAATTTGTTTAGGGGTGTGGCATATGCAATTGCAAGGGTTTGTTGGTCTAGAATGATATTATTAATATACTATATATGATGGGTGGTGAAGGGTTGCAACCTATATAACTCAGAAGTCTTAAACAAATACACGAAATTTAAAGCACTGAACCCCCAACCTCAAATAACAAGAAGATACTGCTAAAAGCTGAAGAAGCCGAAACAGCATCCAAGCTTCAGCCTGACATGCAATCCCAGGGTTTGTGGTATGACTTGCACAATATAGCTAGGGCTCCAAGCTGTTGAATTCTACATGGAATCCCATTCTGATTTATCACAATTACCCCTTAGAGTAACAAGGCTAAGCTCAGCATGCTAACAATGTCATTATTATCGAACCCCATTAAAACACCCTGCCCCTGAACCCCAAAGCCATCCTTAAATGTACAGATTTCAGATGTTACACACCTGTGAGGCGGCAGTGTCTATGGGCCAAGATGATGAGGTCATACGTGTGAGGGTGAATGAGCTGGCCAGTGTGATTCGCAACTATAAGGAGGCAGCCCGTCACGCCCGTAAGATGAAGCCAAAGGCACCGAAAGCCAAAAGCGCTCCGGAAGCTCCCAATCCTGCACCAGCAGCCCCGTGAGTCTGTTGTGTCTTCGATGGTTTAGCTTGACTTCTGCAGGGAAGTGGAGAGTACATAATAAGTTTCAGGTGCTAGGCGGTATGTTCCACGAAACCTTGCATTTTGGAAGTCGCACAAGCTTGCCCCGTGGGTGATCCTAGCAGCTGGCGTGTTTTGGGCACAATCCCATAGCCGTCGCATGTGATAGCTAATGTGAAATGCAGCTGTCTTCGCGATATACTTCTAGATCTGTGCATATACACTGATGATCAAAGCATGCGCGAGGGGATCGTGGGCCGACTCCCAGCTCGGCTGGGCCTTTAACAAATTTGAAGTTCGTGTGCTGCTGGCAGAGAGCTCGTTAGCATGCAAAGCAGGGTGGAAGTCAATCCGCTGGGTGAAAAGGTGGACATTGTGTTGTTAGCATGGTCGATATCTAAATAGCATCAAATTGGGGTCTAGGGTTGGCGAGGATTGTTTTAAGACCGAACCGAATATATACATACACATATATATATATACATACATACCTCTACAGGGTTTAATAAGATTCGCATTGAAATCCAGGGCATCCCTGCAGTGAACATGTGAATAGGCAGGCAAAAAACAACTAAACAAACCCACTGTCGACCTGTGCTAAAACCATCGATGCTAGAATGCAAATTCAAGTCCAAAACCACCCCACCCTGTATCCATCTAGTGATAACACCCTGACCCTCATCTTTAGTGAAAGCCACCCTTAGACCTGTATAGTCCCAGCAGTACTGCAAGCCATTGTAGACAGACACATGAAGTCAAGTCCTACGATACACTCTTGTATATCCCTTTGCAACCAAACCTTAGCAACCTCGGATATTAATGTAAATATATTTTGTCCAAGACCCCTGAAACCTATCACAATACCCCTCGCAGGTTCGAGAACTGCCTTCGCAGAGCACCTCATCTCCAGCCTGGGAAAGGGAGTCGCTGGGATCAAATTGTTGGGCATGGGGTTTTATGTATGTTGGTGTGGGGCGCTTCGTATCTACCTTTCGATTCAGTGATGCTTGGACTCAAGGATTTTAGCTACAGGGATTTCGGGTGATAGTGCAGTCATCTACATTTGGGGGCCGGAATGTTAACTTACACGCTTACTTTGAGGCTACAAACACGGGGTCTATATGGACATTATGCTTATATACAATCTACGATATCACTTGCCCTGCTGACCTCTCTATCTAGACTGAGGTGATATCGATAATATATATATAATTATAATTGTTATTATTTTATTGTTACTACTACTATATTTGCTTCATATTTAAGGATTGGTGTGATGGTAGCTGGATCCTGGACCTCGGGGCTCACTAGGACCTCTCAAGTTCTTCCACAACTTATATCATTAGAACATATTAGAACAACTAAATTTGGATAGCCTTCACAGTGCAAGTTACTAACCAAAGCTCCAATACTATGCCCGAGCCTGCAAGCCTTTAAATGTGTACAGGAGCAAAAGTCGAAGAATAAAGCCTTGCATTTGCTTGGGAACAACACGAATATTAATTTACTGGGCACCAACCCACAAACCTTGTCATGAGGCTCCGGGTTCTCCCATCACCAAATATTAATCTATTTAAGAGAATATTCGACTAGATTACCAGCGACCGATCTGCAGGCCTCGAGCTGCAAGGAGATCCAGGAAGCCGCACAAGCATGTGTGAAGGCCAGGCTTTCGAAAGTTTAATGTAATATGGTTTTGGAGTTTAGGGTTTAGGCATTTGGGGCATACAAGTTTCATCCAGTGTGAGATCTCAATAGACCCAGCTTAATCTTGAATTGCTCCAGGGCAACAGCCTCCAAAATAGAACACTGGGGGTAGGATTATCAGGTTTAGTTTATAATAGAGCTACAGGGTTATAGCGGTGTTTAGTTTAACTATTCTGTTCTGTTAGGTAACTGTGGCCTTGAGGATACTGAAACTTTGACCCTAATAAACTCAAACAGATTGTGATCCCAATTATTGCAATTGATTGTGTACCGATCATGATCATAAATACTGACCGCATCAGGGGATCTAGAGTAATCCGTACAGTTTGTGCATGAAGTTACACCTGGGCAGGAACGTCTTCGGAAAATTCGATTTCGGATCCGGCTCTCAACCCTGCGGGGTTTCAGGAATGGGTGGCTGGTTAAGACCGGTTAAGATATTCTTGAAACCCCTACACCCCAAAAAACACAACTAGAAACCACAATAAGCACAAGTTTAACATTATCTTTATCGGGTGTCCTGCACATATGAAGATTCCTAGCTAGATAATACAGTGGCTTCTTCGAGGTCTCCAGATGCTGATCTATGTGTGTATATACGTATTAGAGATTTATTATTAGACACAAAGGCAGTCTTCCATGAAAGAAATGCACCTCTGTATATATATATATATATATGTGTGTGTGCATATATATATATATATATATACATGTACATACGCATATTCCGTGGCAGGAAAACCCAAACAGCTCTTCGCTGACGAAGAAGATCGCTGGCATCGGCACAAGTGGCCGACACCCCCAGAACTGTGAAAGAGACCTTCTACGAGTACTAGACCTCCCTTTGGACCCTTGGTGCATTTATTTCGAATTCGAGTGATGATTACTACGGTTTCGGGTTTAATTTAGGGTTGGCTTCAACTATATGTACAGCGTATCGATATCGATCAGGGGTATATCTGTGCACAGCTGAGGATTTTTACTACGTCCAAATCCCTGTGAGGGACCTGAAGTCTGAAAACCGGAAGGCCCAAACCACTGTTCGGGTGCCTCTGATTCTGCCGCATGAGCTGCTTCATTATCTTTCAGAACCCAGGCTTATATTGGAAGTGGGTTGTTCCCGGTTAATGTTTATATTAATTAGGTACGTATAATGTAATATCCAGTGCATTGTAGAACCCTGGATTTTTATTTACGACTTCCGTCATGGAAGCGAGTCTTTAAACAGCAGGAAAAACATCGGGTCAATGTGAGCTCCGATGTTTTGAAGCGCTTCTGGTCACATTGGAGACAACACCGATATCCTCACCCTGCTGCAGATGCTTTTGCTGCAAGTGGCAAGTTGTACACACCTATCGGCATTTCCGGTGATGACGCACAATATACATTGGGAGGTGCAAAGATTATAGTGATGCTGTTGTCATTCTGCCTCCACGAACCAGTGGCTTTGGAGATGTCACGGTTTCCATGGTTCGTTCTTCGTGGTGAGTACAACCTGGGGCCGAAGACCTTGGACATCCCTCTGCGTGTGCTTTCCTGGTCGCTTAATGTGGCATATGGTGGCATCTTTCCTTCGTTGGGCCCTTTTGGTGATGAGTTGTCTGAAGCCCGGTGCAAGAAGGCCAACAAACCATTGGCTGGAGGACCCTTTGCCTTGACAGAAATCCGTGGAGATTGGAAGTGGGCATATGAAACTTTCAGGTTCACGCGCCACTACAACCCCAAGCTTCTTCACACCTGCCACTTCTGTGATGCAACGCATCGGCCCGGGCCACACCAGCAGCTTGGTCGGATTTATAGTATAATGCCTTTTTCCTAGATCTTGGCAAACGACTTTAAACTTAAACAAGTGCGGCTGGTATCGACTTGCAGCAGGTTCTCCAGGTTCGAATCATTCCGGGAAATTCCCCGACTTACTCATGCTGCATTCATCACGAAGGCCCTGGGCAGGTATGTGTCACCATTGACCTGGGTGACTGGCTTCCACCCACACACCATACACTTTTGTGCTATGCACGTTGTCAACCTCGGAATCTTGCAATGGGTGAACTGTGCGACGTTGTTGGCCCTGCTTGGGCGGGAGTTCTTCGGCGCAAAGACTGTTGCTTTGGCAGCGAGGTTGCAGGTCTGCACACTCAGGTTTCGTAGATGGTGTTCACTGCATGGCATCATGCAGAGCCAACCATTCATAACAGTTGGCATGCTGCACCTGGGCACTGCTGCGAAGCCGACGACTCCTGAGCTCACTCTGAAAGCATATCATGGACGGGTTTTCCTTGCCTTCTTAAGTGTTTGTTGTGAGGTTGCACTGCAAAGTGCCAGTGATGATGCTGAACTTCAGCTAATTACTGCACTCACCAGCAGCCTTGCATCGTGGCATCTGAAGGTGGAAGCATTTGGGCGGTATCTGACGGGGGAGCAGGCTGCGGAACTTTGGCGGCTTTCGGAGCGCGCTGTCCTGATATACAGGGAACTCTCTGCCCGTCACATTGCCATGGGGTCACTCTGCTGGCCCATGAAACCAAAACTCCACGCATATCAGGAGATTAATTGGTTCATGGTGATATCCCGTTATAATTGCAGATTCACGCATTGTTTTCGGGACGAAGACTGTATGGGCCTGGTCAAGCATGTGGCCCGGAGATGCCACAGGGAGCTGCTCGAATTTCGGACATTGTGCCGCCTGCAATTGCGGTTCATGTCCATGCAGCAGCACTGAGCAGCTCCAGCAGCAACAGCAGCAGCAGCACAACTTGGGCTCTGTGCTGTTTTCTTTTCAGGGGGCTTGACTGATTCTTGGCAGCAAACTCCTGCAAGCTTTGTCATCCGAGGTCCTTGTTTTCTTTTATGGCTCGCTCTAACTTCCCTAAACCCTAAATCCCAAATCCCTAATGTGAACCCAAGCTGCCTTGAACCCTATATTCCCGAAGCCCTATAAATACATTCTTTTGTAACATAGTGGCTAATCCCTGAATAAAGTTCGCTTTCCCAACAAATGCTGGCTTCTGTTGCAGCCTATACCCTACATTACCACAAATCCCTAAGTTATCGAAAAATAATAATAAGGCCTGGCTTGTGGAAGCCGTGTGATTACAGGGTTGTATTTGTTTTGTTTATTTTAGTTTAGGGTCATTTAGCCTACCAGTGCCCCTGGCACAATCGAGGCTTGTAGGGTTTAATGTGCTTTAAAACCAAGGACCTTTGCGGTCTCTTCTGTGTATTTTTCGGGTTTGTTTTTGTACATACCTATATATATATATACTAGTGGGTTATAGTGATAACAACATATATAAAAATTCTTATAAGTATACTAATAAGTGTACTAATGTATATATGTGAAATAAATCATTCGATTCGAATTCTCCGCAGGTGTGGGGCATCCACAACTGCTGCTGGCTCCAGCGACTGCTGGTCTATGTATTTTGCAATCACACATGCTTTGGAGTTTTTTGGAATGCAAGCGCACATATTTATCACATGATCTGGCGGTTTTTGGATTGGATCACTTATTCGCACCCGATGCTGCTATTGAGAACTTCTCAAAGCTGTGCATGGAGCACGTGATTGCAAGATTCTGGGTACACGCTGGTATATCTTTGCACATACAATGGAGCTTTCATTTGCCATTTGGGTGCTGATCGAAACTTCTGAAAGCTGCACATTTATACGTGGAGTGTCGCTGTGGCTGCTTCTCACATGTACAGGAGTTGAGTCGAGACATTCGATTTGGTGCCAAAATTAAAGTGAGGAGTACGAATATATTTAGGGGTGGCACTAATGTGAGTCTCCCAGTATCTGCCAGTGTTCAGGACTGAGGGTCCACGACTTCGCTTCCAATGCAACCCTATCTAGAAACCCAGGGAATCCTAAAGCCCGTCGAACAAAAACCTTCACTCTAACTGAGGACTGACAGTCCATGCCTCCCTAAATAAACTGTAGCTAGGCCTTAAAAACAATAAACATCTACAGTCTCTCCTAAAGCACAAAGCCCTACGCTAGATGACGACTTTGGCCCCTGTAATTCCCCACCTTGGGCTATGTATGAATATTACAAGGGAGAGTTCTAGAGTGAGACTTGCCCCAATTCGGTTTCTGTTACAATATTATGAAGCCGTAATCCAGAAAGCCCCCGAAGCCCCTAATTACAACCCCAAATGATCTCCATCACAACCCCTTCGAGACTGAAGCCGAGATTCAGAACCAAAAGCTTCTCAAGAAATCACACTAACCAGCCCAAATACAACCCCTTCAAGACCGAAGCCGAGATTCAGAACCCAAGCTTTCTCAAGAAATCCCCCTAACCAGCCCAAACAACGCCTTCGAGGCCGAAGCCGAGATTCAGAACCTTCGATTCTCAAGAAATCCCCCTAACCAGCCCAAACAATGCCTTAAGCTTCAAGACCGAAGCCGAGATTCAGAACCCAGGCCTTCTTAAGAAATCCCCCTAACCAGCCCAAACACCGCCTTCAAGACCGAACGAGATTCAGAACCTTCTCAAGAAATCCCCCTAACCAGCCCAAACAATGCCTTCAAGACCGAAGCCGAGATTCAGAACCAAAACCTTCTCAAGAAATCCCCCTAACCAGCCCAAACAACCCCTTCGAGGCCGAAGCCGAGATTCAGAGCCAAAACCTTCTCAAGAAATCCAAAATAACCCCATATATCCCACTGCACCCCTGCAATGCAATCCTGAAGCCCTGCATGGACTTGTAAAGCCCTACACCACAAATTCCCCAGCTAAAAAAAAAACTTGTTCAGGGTGTACAGGGACTTCTTGAGTGTTTTAGGGCTTTGGGTTTGAAAGACCTTTCTTGAGGGCACCGGTGTACAGAGTCGTCTTCTTGGGGTGTAGTCTTGGGATTCGTGGGTTTGTTCCTTTAAAGTTTATCTCAGGCCTAGCGCTGCAGTCACAATGTAACCGATAGCTGCTGTTGGATGGTGAGGTGATGAATGGTGCTGAAGGAAATGAGTTAACAAGAGTTACCCTAACAGTCCTAACACGAAAGTCCCCCACCCCACTACTGTATCAATTTATATGTGTATATATGTATCATAAATAAACAAATATGTATATATATACACATCTATATATATATATGTGTGTGTGTGTGTTGTCTACATGCTGCATGTCGTATCATTCGTATATGTATACGTATACGTATACACATGTGTACGGCAGTGTCGTCTACGTGAAGCAAGTTCTCCCAAATCACTGGTATGGACAGCTTTGCCTTTGCATGGCAAGGGTGCCACACAGCAGTCTCCAAAATGGACAGCACTCATTTATGCACATGTTCTCCAAAATCACTGGCATGGACAGCTGTGCCTTTGCATGGCTCTAGGGTGTCACATGCAGCTGCTCCAAAATCATTGGTATGGACAGCATTGCCAACTCCAGCTTCCATGTTTTCGAAAATCACCGACGCAGACAGCAATGTCTCTCTCACTTTCACTGATTTGTGTGGGCATCCATATATGTTTGTACTACATTTGTCCATATATATTTGGGTTAATGGGCACTCCAGGCCCACCCCTGATGGACTTTCCTGATTCAATGGAAGCCTCCAGTTTGAATGTTGTCTCTGTGGCCTACTTGGGCCCGTAGAGGGTTCATCTTGTTCTTGAGGCCCACTGAACCCAATGTTAGCCATATTTGCTCACATTGGAGCCTCAGGGATAAAATAGATCCCAGAATCACAAATCGCAAGGGGTGTCCCCCTAAAGGGTTTTGCATGAAATAGATCCCAGTATCACAAATCTCAAGGGGTGTCCCCCTAAGGTTTTGTAAAAAACCAGAACCCGTAATCACAGATCGCAAGGGCATAAAATAGATTCCAAAATCACAAATCGTAAGGGGTGTCTCCCTAAGGTTTTGTTAAAAAAAAACAGAACCCAAAATCACAGATCGCAAGGTGTTGAAAGCAGCAAATCGCAAGGGGTGTCCCCCTCAGCTTTTGTAAGGGGAAGGGGAGCAGAGGAGCAGGAGGGAAGGGANCAGAACCCAAAATCACAGATCGCAAGGTGTTGAAAGCAGCAAATCGCAAGGGGTGTCCCCCTCAGCTTTTGTAAGGGGAAGGGGAGCAGAGGAGCAGGAGGGAAGGGATGAGGGAAGGTGGAAGGAGGGAGGGAGGGAGAGAGCGGGGAGGAGGAAAGGGCAGGCAGGGAAGGAGGGAAGGGGGGGAAGGGGGAGGGCAGGGCGGGGGNTCGAGTACCAAGGACAATTGAAATAATTGAAATCCCGTTGGTCCGTGGGCCCAAGCCACGGAACCCCACCATTTCAACTAATTTGAATAATTTCAATAATTTAAATAATTGAAATCGGGGGGATTTCAATTATTTCAATTGTTTCGGGTACCCCCGACAATTGAAATAATTGAAATCCCGTTGGTCCGTGGGCCCAAGCCACGGAACCCCACCATTTCAATTAATTGAAATAATTGAAATAATTGAAATCGGGGGGATTTCAATTATTTCAATTATTTCAATTGTTTCGGGTACCCCCGACAATTGAAATAATTGAAATCGGGGGATTTCAATTATTTCAATTAATTCAATTAATTGAAATCGGTGGGTTCTGGGGTTGGGCCACCGACCCCACCGATTTCAACTATTTCAATTGTTTCAATTGTTTCGGGTAACCCCGACAATTGAAATAATTGAAATCCCGCTGGTCCGTGGGCCCGAGCCACGGAACCCCACCATTTCAATTAATTGAAATAATTGAAATCGGGGGATTTCAATTATTTCAATTATTTCAATTGTTTCGGGTACCCCCGACAATTGAAATAATTGAAATCGGGGGATTTCAATTATTTCAATTAATTGAAATCGGTGGGTTCTGGGGTTGGGCCACCGACCCCACCGATTTCAATTATTTCAATTGTTTCGGGTACCCCCGACAATTGANACCCCACCGATTTCAATTATTTCAATTGTTTCGGGTAACCCCGACAATTGAAATAATTGAAATCCCGCTGGTCCGTGGGCCCGAGCCACGGAACCCCACCATTTCAATTAATTGAAATATAATTGAAACATTTGAAATAATTGAATGTCAATTATTTCAATTGTTTCGGGTACCCCCGACAATTGAAATAATTGAAATAATTGAAATCGGGGGTATTTCAATTATTTCAATTAATTGAAATCGGTGGGTTCTGGGGTTGGGCCACCGACCCCACCGATTTCAATTATTTCAATTGTTTCGGGTACCCCCGACAATTGAAATAATTGAAGTCGGTGTTGCTGTTTTTAATTATTTTAATTATTTCAATTATTTATATAGAATTGAAAGGACAGAAGTAGGGCGTCAAATAGACCCAGGAGGTATCTCTCTCATATATATATATATGTACACATGTATGTGGAGTGCTAACGTTTCGGGAATAAGTTGGGACTTTCGGGCAAACATGCTCAGGAAACTGCGAGCGTTTTTTCCAACGGCATTTTCAGACACATTTTCGGCAAAATTCAAAGATAAGGAACCGCGTTTTTCAGAAACAACATGCCATATGCATTTAGAAGGCGCGTAGAAATGCATGGTGATTTTGCGGGGGCAATTGGCAGCATGGCTTGGCTTGGCTTCCGCGGGGGTGGGGTTTGAGGGGGACAGGTACAGGTGACCGTGTGCATTTAGATGGCATCTAGAAATGCATGATGGCGACCCTGTAGGGCGAGCTTGGCAGCAAGGCTTGTGAACCGCATTTTTCAGAAACAACATGCCACGTAGAAATGCATGGCTTGGCTTGGCTTGGCTTCCGCGGGGGTGG